>LOJH01000122.1:41698-80774 GCA_001685095.1 Ellobius talpinus | reverse complement strand
ATCCATCCATCCATCCATCCATCCATCATCTGCTCATGGGTGTCACCTGAGGATCAGTTAGATGTCGTGTGCTAGATTCAGGCTCCAGTGTGGCCTATGATCTGCACACTGGGCAATAAGGAGAGAAATTTAGCTCTCAATATTAGAGTGTCAAGGCTCTGATGCAGACCTTCAAGATGGCAGTTTTAGAGATAGCTGGGAGTTCTGGAGGCACTTGACGGCTGCCTGCAGAGGTTGAGGCAGGAGCCAGCCTTTGTAGATGTTGGTAGTTCAGATAGCTGAAGATAATCAGGTAGCACAGAGAAGTTGGTCAGGGTGGCTTCCTTTCCATGAAGACTACTTGGAATAATTTGCTTCAAAACAAAACAAAATACCCAGAAGATTGTTAGATCTAATATATGTGTACAGTGTGGATCATTGAGTTCCCACCTTAAAGATGGTTGAGTGAACCAGGCTCACCTGCATGGACAGCATATTTGCATTTGTTCTGGTCAACACTCTTTCTTTGCTCCGGGAAGCTGCACCACAACATAATTACTAAGGATGGGAACTGGCTAGAGCATGGGCAGATGTCTGTATGCTCGGCTGGAGAATGGAGACTGCATGGGTACGGCGGGGTGGGTAAGGGAGGGGTCCTTCCTCTGTGCTCTTCAAGGATGCTCGGGAGGAAGACAGACACAGTGGAGTTTTAGCTCCCTCTGAAAGCAGAGCCTAGTTCCTCAGCCTGCTCCAGCCACAGAAGGTGAGCGTCTGACAAGATGGTGAGCCCAGCCAAGCTCCCTAGACTTCCTGGCTAAGGGGATTGCTTCCTGGAAGTGGAGGGAAAGGACATCTCATTGTTTTTGGTGGCAGCAGTTGTCATTTGAAAGTACTTATTGCTAGTTACTTTGCTATGAGGGTATTTGCCCATTTAATCATCTCATCGTCCTATGTGTGGGTCCTATGCTCTGATTCCTTCTGACAGATGGGAGACTGAGGCTCTAGGGCCACAGGATTAAGAGGTAGTAGAGCAAGTTGTGGATCCAGGAAGAACCCAGGAGGGCAGGCAGGAGCATGCAGCCCAAGCCTGGAATGTAAGGTCGCTGTGTACCACAGTCAGCTGCGATGTGACAGCTCAGCCTGATGTAGGGCTCTGTGCAGGTGGCTGCTTGTGGCCAGAGCTAAACTCACCAATCCTATCTTTTCCTCCCAGATGTGGATGTCCTCCAGCGGCTGGGCCTCAGTTGGACAAAGGCCGGGGGTGGCCGGAGCCCCGCGCCACCTGGTGTTATTCCTTTTCCATCTGGCTTCATCTTCACACAGCGGGCCAGGCTGCAGGCTCCTACCGCCACAGTCCTTCCCCCCACCCTGGGCCAGGAGTTGGTGCTGGTGTTAAGCCTCTGTTCACACCGTGTGAACCATGCCTTCCTCTTCGCCATCCGCAGCAGGAAGCACAGGCTGCAGCTGGGCCTGCAGTTCCTCCCTGGCAGGACACTTGTCCACCTGGGGCCCCGGCAATCTGTGGCCTTCGACCTTGATGTGCATGATGGGCGTTGGCACCACCTGGCCGTAGAGCTGCATGGCCGCACGGTCACATTGGTGACAGCTTGTGGGCAGTACAGGGTACCTATCCCACTGCCTTCCCATAGGAACCCCACGCTCGACCCCCAGGGCTCCTTTCTCTTGGGGAAGATGAACCCTCGGGCTGTCCAGTTCGAAGGTGCGCTCTGCCAGTTCAGCATTCACCCCGTGGCGCAGGTTGCTCATAATTATTGTGCCCACCTGAGAGAGCGATGCCGACAGATGGACACACACAGTCCCCAGGGGGGAGCCCTCTTCCCCTGGAACTCTGGTCTGGCCTTTGCTTTGCATCCTGAACCAGCCTTGCTTGGTCTGGGAAACTTGACCAGAGCTCCAGCAACCCTGGGAACCAGGCCTATAGACAGGGGACCCATGGTGACTATGGCTCCCGCCATGCCCACCAAGCCCCCGAGGATTGTCCCCCCAGATGCACCCCAACACAGCTCTTCCCAGACCCCACTGTCAGCTGCCAAAGAGTCAGCCAGAAAAGCCCCTTCCCCCTCACCTTCAGAGTCATTACCTAGCTCCACCAGGGTTCTTCATCCAGCTGCTGCCCAGCTGCTAAAGACCACAGCCACTAGTCCCACCAAACATCCCACCACCAAACCTTCTGCTTCTTCCCTTTCAGTTATCCCTGTGAAAAGCCCCTATCCAACCCAGAAAACAGCCGCCCCTTCATTCACAAAGCCCATTCCACCCACCCAGAAGCCTGTGACCCACATCTACCACCGACCACCTTCCAGAACCTCTAGTCCCACAGTCAGGCCTGTCCAGAAGACCTTTGTGATGCCCCCACCTCTAGCGCCCAGCCCCCAGCCCCTGCGCCCCACTGTTGGCTTATTGAAGAAGTCTACTGTTCCCACGGTAGCAGAGTCTAAATCCAAGATGACGAGTTGGGCCAACACCAGTGCCCCTAAAACTCTGCAGCAGACTGCTGTGTCCCAATCTCCTGTTCCCTACCTGGGCTCTGCGAGAGCCTCTCGGACCCTGGCAACTGCCCTCCCTCCACTGGGCATTGGAAGTCCTAGAATGACTCCTCCCACTCATGATTCCACTTCAACTCCTGCTGGGAGCAAGAAATTCACAAGACTGGAAGCCTTCAAGAAAACAAGACCTAAGAGCAGCCCCCGGAAGCTTCTCGGTCCTGGGAAGACAGCAAGGGACACCCCGAGAGAACTGACAACCAAGCCCAGCCGACTGTCCACCCCTGCCCTGGTCCTTGCCCCAGCTCACCTCCAGTCCTACAGCCCTCAGCCGACCAACAGCAGCTTCCCTTTCTTCCACATGCCAGGCCCCACACCTTTCCCAATGCTGATGGTGCCTCTGGGCTCCAAGGGAGACTGTGGCTTGCCGGTAAGACTGAGTGGGGTCTGCATGCTGCTTGGTGCATAAGTGGGTGGCTATGGGACAGTTCGGCCAAGAGGATGACCCCTCGTAAGGATGAGAGAGTTTAGTCCCCAAATCCTTGGCCTTACTGGCTCAGTGACTACATGTTGTCGGGCAGAGTTGGGGACCATCGGGGCAGACTTGGCAGGAGTTCCTAAGTTTTAGCTAGCTCAGGTCCCAATGCGAGGGTCTGTGGCTTTAGGAACACCATAGTTGACAGGCCTAGGTCACCACAGTGAGCTGACAAGCTGCTCCCCATGTGGCCCTGCTGGCATGTGTGCCTGTCTGGGAGCTGTGGACAGAAATCATGGATGAGTAGCTTTGGATGTATTTTGCTTGGCACATGAAGCATTCTTTTTATGCAGTCTAGTAGTTACCAACATTGAAAAAGTGGGATGGTTCATAGGAAAGTCTAGTCCACTCAGTTCTCTTGGAGGACCGGAGGTGTGGTGACTCTCATGTGGCCTCTTATCACCGTGATGCCATTTCTCCTTGGAACTTCTTATCTGGCATTCCCAGTGGCACGTGTCACCTACCTGGTCAGTACCCATGCTTGAATGTCCACCCCTAGTTGGGGAGTTGAAGATGAGGAAGGACTTTGTAGGTCAGGAAACACGGAAGAGACAAAGAAAAGGCTTTCCATGTGCAGAGGCTTGACTGCGAGTGTGTCCAGGGTCAACGACCTTCCCTGGCTGAAGGCCATCACTCCAGGCAGGGAGGAGTGAGGTGGGGTCTCTAGAAGGCTCAGGCCCCGCTCTGACCTTGGCAATGGCCACAGTGCAGTACTTGCTCTGTCCACAGAGCCAGGTCTCCCACTGGGCTCCGGGTTTGCAATGTGGAGACAGTGGCAGATGCTGAGGCTTCCTGGGTCTCACAAACACATTTAATGAGTTTTAATAATCATTTGGAATAATATTTACCCAGCCTGTCTCTGAGGGGCCAGAGTCTCCTCATTATAACCATATTTTGCAGCTTATGGAAATAGTATACATCACTCCACAGTTAGGTCAGCACTCGGCTCACGTTTCCCGTTGTTCTCAAACCGACAGTCTGGAGTTGGGGATCAAAGGATCTGGAGGACAAGATGAGGGACCTTTGCACCTGCCCCGACCCTGGCCCAGGTGCTCTTAGCTCAGACGGGGCACAGGGTGGAGGAGGTGAACTGCCCTCCTGAGACAAGGGTCCTGACTCTGGCTGTGAGGTACACCTCAACTGAATGAAGGAGGCTACCAACCCTCTCCAGGCCAGGAGTGGGGAGAGTCAGACAGGGCCATGTGTGGGTGTGTGGACTTTTAGCAAGTAGACTGTCTTTTGAACCTGTGGAATTTGTAAACTATGTCCTGTTTGCCTGGGGCTGCGGTTCACATTCTGCCAATCTTATTCTTGAGTTTTCCTATTATCAGAGGAGGCCCTGGGGTTGACATGCTCAGCAGACGGATGCTCAGGGATTCTTTAGCTGACCACTCCTCTTTGGGCAGTGATGGGATAGGAGGCTGCCCAGAGAAGGCCAGCACTTGCCACGGTTACAGCACATAGGAAGCACAGTCAAGACTGTGCTCTGGACTTTAGACCCTGACACCAGAACATTCTGTCCCTTTACTCCCCAGCTACGGGTCCACACAGAGGCTCTGGCTTCAGGGCTGAAGTGGGGAGGCTTCAGAGATGTGTCAGGCCCTGCCCTTGGCCTCAGAGTAAGGGTTGCACAAATGTGTGTTTTGGCATAAGATGACAAGCCAGGTTTCTGCAGGTCTTTCTAGTGCCCAGTGAGACAGGGTGTGTGACCAAGGGGACCAGCATGTTCCTGAAGGAGCTAGGGACGAGAGGAACATCAGTCCTGCTTCTCTCTCCACTCTGCCCCTGACCCCCACCAACTCCCCAGCTTTGAACTCTCCGGTAGGACCCAAGAAGGTACTAGAACCTTTGCCCACTATGTACCAGGTGGTTCACATGGTCACGTCTCTTGCCTAGATATGGAAATGGAGGCGGTGGTGACATGATACACATCCTACCCTCTCATTTCTTCTGATCCATAGGATCTGAGCACAGCAGAGGGAGGCCATGCTTTCTGGGTCTAGGAATGCATGGATCTAGGTTCAAATCCTGCTTCGGCTCCATACTTCCTCTGAGCTGGTTCTGTAGCATGGGTTAGTGGCTTCCACCTGTCTAGTAGAGGATTCCAGAGCTCTGTCATTGGGAGGAAGTACGGCAGACTTCAGGGAATTCTCTCAGTCCTCTCATGGGTTGGAGTCCCCTCTAGGACGGGCATTGGAGTGTAGTGCCCGGAAGGGGCTGTGATGGGCATGAGTCTTGGTTCTCAGCTGAGGATATGAGGTTGCCTGTAAAAGCTGGTACACAGTTGTCTAAGCTGAGGCCACGATTCACAGAATGGCATGGATCCACGTGCCTAGGAGGCTGCCAGTCTCAGCTAATCTAAAGCTTGATCTTCTGTGTCCCTGGGGAGAGTAGGCCAAGACATGAGCCACAGCACTCAGTGAAGTTTCCTGACAGAAATGTGAACAGAGCTGATCCTTGCAAAGGCCAGATTGACCTGATTGCCGGGCCAGGATTCTTGTGGTCAAACATAACTGTCCTGTCGAAGGAATGGCAAGATCGTAAAGAGTTAAGAAGCACGCTTGCATTATGAAAAACCTGTGTGTTTTTATTCCTAGTCCAAATGGTGATAACACTTCTAGATGCTTTGTGCTGTGTGACCTCTGGCAGGTCACTCAACCTCTCTGAGCCTTAGTTTCTATGGATTGGGATACAGTCAGCCTTAACATTCTAGGACTGTATAATTTCAAGAGGAACTTTCTGAAGGTCTGGGAAGCAGGGGCCTGCAGCTTTCGCTATTACCCATCATACCCAGATGACCTCCAGGGAGAAGGGACAGGAAAGGAGAACCAACATTCAGCAAGAACTGAAGCCCTGGGCTTTGTAGTGAGTGAATGGAAGGGAGGCGGTCCCTTTCCCTGCTGGCAGCCCCTTTGCTGGGCTATAAGAATGAGGAGAGTGAAGAAGCCAGGAACGCAGGCTTTGAAAGTTGGCTCTGGGGGAACAGAGGGGATCTGGGGGCCAAAAGGGACTGCCCAGAGCTCACACGTGATCTCAGAAAATGTGGTTACTCTCCCATTTTGCAGCTGGACATGCTGAGACTGGAGGAATTGGAGGTGACTTACTCAGGGCCACACAGCTGGGTTCCCATGGAGAAGTTACATCCCAGCACAGAGGATGGGTGCTCAGCCTTGCAGACAGGGACCAGGAGGACCTTGTTTAGGTCACTCAGGCCCGAACCCAGGCCTGTATAATGTCTTCTGGTTTACTGTTTGCCAGGGGAGATCCTGGCAGGTCTGACTCTGTGCAGGGCCTCACCGCAGCTGGCACAAGGGAAGGGGGATCCCCTTGGACTGGCTATGGGGGGGATCAGGACACCAGAGGAAGCCGGCAGGGCTGTTTCATGTTTCCATGGCTCTGTGTGTGTGCAAGTACCCTGGCCCAGCCCTCCTGCATTCCCTGGACAGAGACAGGCCTGCGGCCCCGCCCCTCCCCCTGGAGCCCTCTCAGAGGCCTCCTTGTTTGCAGTGTGGAGTGGAAAAATCCCACCCCAGCTCATGATTCATTGGGCTCCCCCGCTCAGGCTACGGGCCTGGAAAGAAACAGCCACGTTTTCCACTGTGTAAAAGCAGGGATTCACTCAAATAGAACAGAGGGACCAGGGTACCTGCCATTACTCTAGCCAACCAAGTGAATACTGAGTATGCCAGGGGCGTGTCTGCTGCTGGGCTGGGTAGCCATGGCCCAGGCCTCAGGCTGGTGGGCTGTAGGTAGTAGCCACGCCTCAGCTAGGGGCCTGGACAGCTGTGCCAAGAGCCAGGCCATTGTGTGACCTTTCCAAACTGAGCTATAGACCCCAAGTACACTGGGATATACTGACCAGATGTGCAAAGTGAGGTCAGATTCTGGCCCAGATGCCCAAGAAGAAATGTCAAGAGGGTACCACTAGGCTTCCACACTTGTAGCCTCATCAGGGTCCACTGGAATCCAGTCTTGACTTTCTGGCAAGTGGAAATGGTCTCATTACTCTCTCGCCTGATAAGCCCAACACCAGTCCCCTACAGTTCAGAAGGCTGGCATGTTCACTTCCCAGGTAATCTCACAAGGAAGGGCCTTAGACAGGCCACAGGGTTAGTTAGAGAAACTGTCCAGCCTTGTCAGTGAAGGAGTTGCCCAGGGGGAGAAAACAAGCCTGGTGGCCCTGCTAACTGTGTGGCCTCGGACAATTCTCTTTGCCTCTCTGAGCCATCTCTTGAGGGGTTTTTTTTTTGTTGTTTTTGTTTTCTTTTGTTTTGTTTTTCTGCATTGAAAGGGCTCAGAATACCTCCAGCATTGTTTTTCCATCCAACTGTGGGTCACCTGCCTGGGAGAATTGAGCCAAGGAGGACAGCCTACTTGAAAAAAATACTACTCTCCCCAAAACAGTAGCCAGGGGGTGTGTGTAGCTTAAACTGCTGGATGGGGAAGTCCCAGGGGCTTGCCTAGCAGAAATACCAGCTCATACTATTTGAGCATCAACTTCATGCCAGGCACGAGGATCAGCACACTTTATAGATTATCTGTGGCGATGGGCGATTATTATTCTCATTGGACAGCCATGGAAACCCAGGCTTGGAAGGGAAGTGGAGCAGCTGGCACAAAGCCACCTCTCTGAATAGCAGGGTGCTTGGCCTGTGTGAGCCCCCTGTGTGTTCCATGTTGTCCTCTGGCTCTGGAGAAGAGGGAGATGGCCTGGCCACAGTCCCAAATCCATGTGGACTGGACGAATGGAAAAGTGCTGTCTGCTTGCCTGGAAGCGTCCGAAAGTTCAGAGCAGGTTGGAACTTGCCTGAGGCCATGCTGTGTCCTCCTCCCTCTCAAAGGACTGTCCAGTGACCGTGGCCTAACTGCTGGTATCTAACTGTCTGGATCTGGGCTATGATTCTCAGGGACAGCAATCCCCAGAGTGTTCACAGGCCGGCGTGCCAAGCTGAGCGGAGCCTAGCCAGGCTGCCCAGTGTGAGAGCATGATCTGTTGCCAACCAGAGCGAACTCAGTTTTCAACACCGATTCTGACTCTGGGCAAGGAACCTGGAATCTCGCCGATGGTTATTTGAAACAAATGAATTCCCAGGCCTCATACTCCTCGAAAGCCTGGCTTCCTTTGAGGCTTTGGGCTCAGTCTTTTGCATGCATGCTTGCTAATACCATTTTCTTCTTTGTGGCAGAGGGGATGGTCATGGTACTCCATGCATTTTCAAGGGAGCAGCTGAAGCCTGGACAGGAGCAAGGAATCACACAAAGTCCCAGCATGCAGTGCTAAAATCAGAATGCAAAGTCCAGCCTCTGACTTAGTCCCTCCTGCTTTCCTGCAAAAGGAGCCAAGATAGGGCCATGCAGGTGCTCTTAGGTCACTTCAGGGCCAGGCCTTTCTCTTGTGGGAAATGAGAAGCCATGCCCAGGTATTAGACTGAAGGAGACAGAGATACCTATGGGGGTTTGTTGCAGGCTTCTGGGATTTGTGATGATGCTGGCCCCCACGGAACAGATAGGTGTTTCAGAGCAGGCTCTGTGGTATAGAAGGCAGTAGACACATACTGCCTCTTGTCCTTAAGGAATCCTACGACTGTGGCCATTATACAGGCCAGGCTGTCAGAGTGGCAAGTGGGCCACACCCAGCTGTGAGTGACAGCAAGGCCATTTGAACTCAGGCCCAGCTGTCTCAAAGCCTCTCCTGTGCCCTTTGTGCTCACTGTCCCTCCAAGGATGCTTGGTGTGACCTTGGCTGAGTCTCTTCTCTGCTCCGGCTCTGCAGAGAACTTGGCTGGGCTCTGAGTTTGCCTGCTTTTTTGTGTTATCAGACATTTGCCTGAGCTCTGGGGGAAGGCTGACATCTTCTGTGTTAGTGCCTTTGAAGAGACTGCCATGTGCAGAGTCGGGCTTCCAAACAGATATTTCCCCAAGAAGAGGAAAAGGGTCAAGGAAGGCTTCCTGGAGGAGATGGCATCCTAACAAGTTAACTGAGTGTTAAACTGATAAACAACTGGGTTGCACAAACTGGGAGAGAACAAGTGCTGTTTCCAGAAGGCTTGCAAACGCCAATGAGCATGAGTTCCCCAGGCAGAGGACTGGAGACTATAGCCGTGCACAGGACTGTTGAATGACTCGCTGGCTGACTGCACTCTCTGCTGTACCTCAGCATTGCCTCACACTCTCTTGTTCCTCTTCAGGGTCCTCCTGGGCTGCCGGGATTACCTGGACCTCCAGGTGCACGAGGTCCTCGGGTAAGTGGTGGTGTTTGCTGGTTGTTCTTTGGGGTTCTGGATGACCCCTTAGTTTGTATCCCACTGCCCATGAAATCCTGTCCTGTTGTGATCCACAGGTTTTCCCTATATTCCATTTTGTCTTTTGGGGTGGGCATGGTGTGTGACAGCGGTGACATCTGGTACCTGTTCTACCCTTTGTGACCTAGGGCAAGGCAGGGACTCCTGAAGTTCATCTGCATGAACAGATATCTGACCTGGAAACCCCAGTGTGGGAGGAAGAGACCCTGCCTGGGGCATGCCCCAACTCTGCCTGGCCATTCTGGCCTGGGGGTCTGATAGAACAATTCTGTAGCCCTGGAGAAGTGCTGAGCCCCAGGCTTGGACAAATGGTGCTCACATCTGTGCCCGGACTGCTGGAGCCTTTCTCACACCAAGGGTCAGGTGAACAGCAGAGGAGGAAACTGCCTGCTGAATTATTTTTAGCTCGAAGCCTCGCAGTTGGCTTTGGTTATGCAATTACTTGGGCCCTATTTCTTTCCAGACCTGACTGTGTCCTCCTGAGCCCAGAACTCTGGAGCCTTCCATCTGATCTGCCTTTCCTCCTGGCTGCAGACTACTGGGTGCATGTCCAGAGATGGGAACTATATAGGTGTCAGGACCATGCTCTTTGGCCTCGTAATCCAGGGTCAAGCAATATGACCCCTGCTCCCAAACTTTACCTGACCACCAGCCAGATTTGCTCAGTGTCGGTTCTCCTGTGCAAAGTCCTCTTCTGTGGTTCAGATGAGATTCTACCCCCTTTTCTGATGACTCTCCATGGCTGGAGATCCTCAGCGCTTTGCCTGGCACACACATATTCTCAGAGCTCTATTGGCTAACCCACGTGAAAGTGATGTCACCAGTCTTCCCAGTCACCCCGGGAAATTTAGGTGCTAGTAGTCTCTTTATTGTACAGCGGAGAAAACTGAGATTCCCAAAGGTGACTTTATTCCTTTAGATAAAGTGAGAGGAAACGCCAGAGCCAGGGTTGAGCCAGGCAGTTCCATTCTATAACTCACCCACCTGCCTGCATGTTCACTGCACTGACTTTTCTACCACCATGGCCTGGGTCCCACAGCAGAAGATGGGCCGTGCATGGAATGGAACTGCCTGGCTCTGGTGTTTCCTCTCCCTTTATCTAAAGGAATAAAGTCACCTTTGGGAATCTCAGTTTTCTCCACTGTACAATCTTGGTTTGCTCCGCTAGCAGCATCTGACATGGTGCCTTGTGGGGGTGTTGGGGAATGTTTGGGAAAGCTTCCCCCACCCCGGAAGTCGTGTTGCCCTTAGGCAAGGCTAGTCCATCCCTGTTACTGACCTCAGTTTCCTTAGTTGTGGGATCAGGGTCCTGCATCTCAGAGCTTCCTTCCAGCTCAGATGACTCTCTGGATAAGCTTCAGACTCTCTGCCTACCCTTTCAGACTCTCTCCATTCACCCTGTGTCTCCACTGGAAACTCCATAGTTCCGAAAATTCCATAGCTAGCAGAATGCCGGGTTAATCAACACTGGTGCCTCTGCAAACACAGCAGTTCTGGGTCCTGGGAGGGGCAGGGTCCTACCTGAGATCACCCAGAGTTGTGTGGCGTTGCACACTCTCTGAGCCTACAGAGGCACCTACGAGCCTCCAGTCACCATTCCAAGAAACTCTGGAATTAGTCTGCTTGGCTCTTTATCAACTATGCGCCTACAAGGCCGTAGCTGGGAGGATGCAGATAGGACAGCCATGAGTGTGTGTGTGTGTGTGTGTGTGTATGTGTGTGTGGGTGTGTGTGTGTGGGGTGTGGCACAACTAAGACAAAGGGAAAAGCAGCTGCTTTTGATCCTGTGAGCCACGCTTGGCCCTTGGGAGGACACATCGGGCATCAAGGATCCCTCCTCACTGTTCCCCCCATTGAGCCTGAACTCTGTTTACACCCCCAGAATCTTAGCAGGGTGAACATATGAGCTTCTTCAGACTCTTTAGAGACTCATAGTTTGGGATTATTCTTATGATAGATAGGGGAACAGAGGCTAGGGCAGGGTGAAGACTGAGATTCAGAGCCTGGGCCAAGTCCTAGACTTTCTGGAGGGGGACAGGCGGGCCACACATAGTGCTATAAATTCCCCAGGCTGAGAGCTCTCTGGACACCTTTCCTTCATGCAGGACTCAGAGAACGGAAGGGTCCCATTTAGGCACTGATAAAGGAGGAGGTGCTTTGGCCTGAAAGTGACAGGCTATGTCTGGGGGATAGTTCAGAGAAACTGCATTAGACACAGTCAACAGATGAACAAAGGGATCTGCTCGAGGCCTTGCGAGCATAGTGGCCAAGGGACCAAGGGAGCCCTCTAGATGCCTCTTCCTACCCCATCTACTCTGGGCAAAGGCCCCGGGGCTTGACCCACCTCTGCTGGTTGATGTTGCTGGGCTGGAAGCCTGTGGATGGGTTCTTGCCAGAGGAAGTGGATGTGAGAGAGAGCAGCTGTTAGAGGAGCCTGGAAGATTCCCTGAATAGTACAGTGCATGAAAAACAGTCTAAAGTCAGCAGCTGAGGACTCCTCTTTTGCATGCTCATCCCTCTGTAGTGTGACCTTGACCAAGTGTCTTGAACTGTCTGGGTACAACTTCTAGCCACGTCTGGAGGACCTTACCCTGAAGTCTGCAGTCAAAAGGAGGGCACCTTTGACCCTAAGGGACCACACCCATCCTTCACAGAGGCTCGTCCCAAAGGCTTTACTAAAGTTTAATGGAAGTGGTCACTTCAGTTAGAGTAGCCCTAGAAGGTTCTCTGGAGGAGCCAGCCTGAGTCAAGCCTTGAAGATGGGTCTAATTTCTGCTGAGGGGTAGATGGACAGAACATTCTAGATAGATGGTGGGGACAGCTGGGCCAACGACAGGAAGTACCTGGAGGCTGGAGAAAAGTGTAGCGAGATGTGGGGCTTGAGGGTCCGGAAGCAAAAGGTATTATACCCTGAGCTCAGACAGGTCGGGTCAAAGCTCGCTCCATCTGGAGCCACCTGAGTACCTTCTGAGTGCTGGCTTCCTTGTCTTCACAGCAGAAGTAGTTCTGGAACTTACCTATGTGCATGGGATGATGTGGTAGGGCATGGGGCGTACTCATGCGGACTCAGAATCCCAGGGTTCCCCTCTTGGAGGAAGCTGAGCCGAGAGTGCTGCTGGGCTGAGCCTGAGTAAGGAGCTCACACAGCAGGCGGCTGGATGTATAGGCAGTGTTCTCAGAAATGCACTGTTCCTTTCTTCTCATCTCTTATCTCTATTTCTTCCCTTCCAGGGTCCTCCTGGGCCATATGGGAACCCAGGCCCACCTGGCCCTCCTGGAGTCAAAGTGAGTACTATCAGTGAGATCTGTAGGTGTGACTATGGGGTGGCAATGGGGTGGGCCTCACTTGGGGTGTCTCCTAGGAGCTCCTGGTGGAGCACTCTCAGAGTCTTTGTGGAGAATTCCCTTCCGGACTATAGGTACCCTAGTTTCTCCCTGCACCCCCTTTGCACGGGGGCTGGCTCTGCAGTACAAAGCAGTGCATTTAGCTTGTGGTTGGAGAGGTGGCAGCTTGGACCTGGAGCCCTTGAGGTGGGGGCAAGTAGAAAGGCAGCCTGGGCTCTCTCATGGGGAGAGCCGTGACCTTGAGCCTTGACCTTGAGTGTCTGATGAGGACAGAAGATTTACGTTGGGGAGGCGTGGCAGCTTTGAACAGGAAGAGGAATACGAAGATGGAAGTTTGGAAGATGGCTGGTTGTGGTGGGTAGGATGGGGTGGGGACCAGGCTGAGCCAGGGAGAGGTTCAGCCGAGGGTAGAAGAGGTTGGGGAGAGAAGATGGAGACTGGAAGGAGATGGGACACTGGGACTCTCTGGCACAGGCCTGAGGGACAGCCAAGATGACATCACATTTGTGGCCCTGCAGCCCAGCCAAGGATGGTCACAGGAGAGTGCTCTGAGCTGGAGATAGAGCAAGCATAGGGTCAGCTTAGGCTGCCACCTCCCCCAGGGCCCTCTTGGAAGGGTTGCTTTTTATGAGACTGTCACAGCTGGGCGTTGATGGTGACAGACCCCAGCCATGGAGCTCCCACATCGGGAGAAGTCAGGTTGTATGGAGTGCGAGGTTAGTGGTCTACCTACCAGTGTGGGCAGGCCCAGGGGAGCAGAGGGTCTCTGGGCTCCCCGGATTCCTGTCTCCTTACCAGCTGCAGGGTAACCAAGTGAGCAACAACCCTAAGCTTTGTCTGGCCAGGGTCCAGGGTCACTCTTTGCTAAGCTAGATGCAAAGGTGAATGGCTTGAGGGAAGTTTTAACTGTCCGGCCTGGGTCACACTGAGGAAGCAATGAATAACCTCTAGCACAGCTCTCGAGACTCACAGAGGGCCCTGCCGGCTGCATATAGGGATTCTTGGGCACACAGATACACAGGACCAGTGACCCATGCCTGAGTCCTTGCAAGAAGTTGCATGCAACTTGTCCCAGCCCCCAAGATCTGTGACTCTCACCTAGGTCAGGCTGGACTGTGATTCCTTCTCTGAAGGCAGGCAATGGGGCCCTCAGGAATCCTGCCCCCAGCATCCCCAGGTTCTAGTGAGGCCAGCTGTGGGGATAGTTGCCATGGTGTTATATTGCATCTCTCCCTGTGGATACTGTGCGTGTGCCTCACCCACTTGTTTCATTTGGTCCCATACTGACTGAAAAGATAAGTGTGAGGACTCTATCCATTCATGGAGAAACTGAGGCACGGGCAGATGTAAACCCAGTGCAGGAACTTGTTCGATGAGTGAGGGAAAAAGGATTCTTCCTTGGAGAGTTTGTTTGGCAGAGGCTGAGAGTCCATCAAGATATTTAAATGGTTGGGATTGCCCTTGGCTTGCTCGCTCACAACTGTTTGCAGGAGGATGCTCTGCCAGCTGCTCCCTCTGTCCCTTGCTGGCCCTGGTCATCCTCTGAGCACTGCAGGCAGCCTACTCCATCCTGCCTATGAATTTGCCATGTGGCAAAAGGGTCACTAGTGGCCTTCCCCAAAGGAAGGGTTTGGCACAGAGGCTGGTCACTAGCAGACAATCCTCCCGCCACACGAGCTGGGCCATGTGGATGGGGCTGGCTTGGTTAGCTGAGCCTTGAAGTCATTATGTGCCAGTCTAATAATGGAAGATGTTGGCTCAATGCTTATGACTGATCCCAGGCCATGCAGAATGTTCTGCATTGGGTGTAACCGAGGGTGTGAGTTCTAGAAAAAACCATGAAATGAAAGCTGCCCCTCCCGCTGGGACTTCTTTTAGACTCTAAGGCAAGGCCGCATGTCCTTTGCCTGGATGCTTAACTCTGAGCACAGTGTCAGTGAATCGGGGCTGACCAGCTGGGCCATGTGGTGTATAGCAGGTAGAGCTCCTTCTCTCTGGGTAGAGCTTGTGGCTTGGCTGAGACTCAAGGAGAAGAAGGTCGTGTCTTTGAGTTGGGGGAAGGAAGGGTGTGTGGAGAGGCTCCTCATTGCTCATCAGGGCTCTTTTGGGCCCAGGAGGTAACCTGATGGGATCACAGGGCTAGCCTTGCTTAGTTTGCTCTCGCTCAGTTTGCTCTCCTATTTTAACATGAAGTTGGCTACCTCTGGGACTGCCCATCTGGCTTCCTGAGCCCCTACCATGTGTTGTGTTCAGCTGTAGGGGCACAGAGTCACCAGCCTCCAGGATGGGGGGCAGAGTCAGAAGAGGAACAGCAACGGGAGAGAGGAAACATAGGGACTTTATCCTTCAGGAGAGACAAGAGCAAAAGAGCTGAGGTGACAGGGCTGGGTCCTGTGTTCAGGTGGAAGGCCACAGGCAGGATTCTTGTGTTTGCCTGCGAGGTCTTGCCTGGGCCCCACAGCTTGTCCAGGCTAGACCAGGGTGGGTGACAGCGCTGGTGAACCAAGGCCTCAGGGTGGGGTCACTGGGTCAACTCATTTACTCATCAGCTAGTGGCTGTACTTCAGGAAAGTTCAGGTCCAAGTTCCCTTCTCCCTGCTTCCACGGTAGTGGGCAGACTGAACTCACCGAGCCTCAGGTTCCCCACCTGGAGAGTAGAGTAATGGGGGCAACTGCCAGCCACCTCAGGGGGTTGTGAGGAGTGTCTAAGTCACCTGTGCTGGGCAGGGATACCCTTCAAAGGATGGTGGAGTCAACTCATGCCAGCCTCCAGCGTGCAAGGGCCCAGACTGGCATGGTCTTGCTTGTGAGACCAGCTAGGGAATGAGGACAGCACTGGCTGGGCTTCCTCAGATACCCATGGAATGGGGTTGATCTGCTCTGGGGTGAGGCTTCCCTGTGGACAGTAAGGTAAAGGCATGGGCAGAGGCTGGGACATTTGGATGTTATCTAAGCAGCAATGAAAAGGCAGAGAATGGCTTCAGGAGGGATGTGGTTTGTGACCTGCATGGCTTCCCAGTCCATAGGGAAGTATGATGCTGGCCAGGGCCGTGCTGCTGAAGATCAGAGGGTCAGGTGTGATGCACACCACCTGTAGGGCGGAGATTGCTGGGAGATCAGCAGTGGGTGAACTTCCATTCACAAAGAAGGCAGGTTCTGCTTCTTGGGGTCAATGAAGTACCCATCCCCAGCCTGCCACTCTGTCCCTCGTCTGGCCTGCTGAATTAGCCAGGGTTAGTATGGACCCTGGGGCACTGCGGGAGCACAGGGATTTAGAAATGGCCAAAAGTGGGCTGGAGACAACCAGAAACAGCTCTCAGGCCTCCAGCCCAGGCGACGCTCTTTCCCGTGATGACTGAGGTAGGACACATTCACTGAGGCAAACATGGGAAAGTTCTGGAAGAATGGGAAGAGAAGCCAGCAGCAGCAGCGGCTCCTGCCCACGTGTGTTTGCAGCACTGGTGTACAAGGCTCCTTGGAGAGCTTCCCTCTCTTTGTAGGCAGATGTTATCACTCCCATTTTCCCAAGGAGGAAACTGAGGTCACATTTCCAGTGGGTGGCAAGACCATACTCCCAGATTCCGACACCAGGATCAGACACAGAGCCAGAGGGTGCCTGAAGACTCTGCTCTTGGACGATCTGATTCTCCCTGCATGTGCATGTGTGGGATGTGGTTTTCTCTCCCAGAGGCGGCAGTTTGGACTTCCTCACCTAGCATTCCATCCCAAGCATTTAACTCTGAGTGTGCTCTAAGGGCTGGTGGCAGGCGCCCCGTCGGCTTTCTTACTCCATTCTTTCTCTAACTACATTCCCAATGCAAAACTAATTTCTGCTAATGCACATGTAACATCTTGAAGAATACAGCTGTACCTGAGTGCTGGGATGTCTAATTGTTTCATTAGGATAAATTCGTAGGAAACAAAGTCTCTGACATGGACTCAGGAGCCAGAATTTTGGTTGTACCGTGTGCTGCATGTGTGACTTTGGTTAGACCTGGCTTCCATCTCTGTGAACAGGAGTGGTCCACACTGCACTGCATTGTTCTCAGGACTGAACTATGTGTGTCTATGTATGGCACAGTATGAATAGGCGTGTGCAAGCAGCGCATGTAAATAATTTATTACATGCTTGCACAGAAAAGCTGAGAGTGCCTTGCTGTGAATGTCTTAGTCACTGCCTTTGGGGGAGAGGGGTTGAATTAATGCTGGAAGAGCACTAGAAGAATATGCTGAAAAGAGACAGTTTATTATTCTTGCTGATCATCTATGATGTTTCCTTGTATCTGTTTGAAATGTGTGTCGCCTCTTATAATTGTTTTATTGGGAGGGGTGGTATGTTGTCTTTGTTATTGCCCTGTAAAATTATTCATATATGGAAATTATGAAAGCTTCACCTACTTAGAAATATTTTCCTAGCCGGGTGGTGGTGGTGCACGTGTTTAATCCCAGCACTTGGGAGGTGAAGACAGGTGGACCTCTATGAGTCTGAGGCCAGCCTGGTCTATAAGAGCTAGTTCCAGGACAACTAGGACTGTTACCCAGAGGAAAATAAATCTATTTTCTGTCTCGAAAAAATATTTTCTTGATTCATTTCATTGTCCATGAGGCTATTCATGGTGGTTTCACAAATGTAAGTTTTATTCTTTCCGTAAAAAAATTGCACTAATAGGACTGGGGAGATGGTCTGGTTAGTAAAGTGCTTGGGAATCTGAGTCCAATCTCCAGAATCTATGTTAAAAAATTATGTGTGATGGGCACGTTTGTAATGCTAGTATCAGGGAAACAGAGGATCCCTGTGTGGGGCTTGCTGGTGAAATCCAGGCCAGTGAGAGACTCTGTCTCGAAAAAACAAAACCAAAAAGATAAAGGATACCTCAAGAATCATGATAGAAGCTGTCCTTTAGCCTACACATACATGGACACACATGTGCAGGCACACATGCACATACTCACATACACACTTTAGCAATATTACTATGTTTAAGGAGCTTAAAATGAGTTCAGTGATCTGGAAGAGGCACCACTGGTCGGTTTGGCTCTTTCCATTTAAAATTTTAAAGTTTTAATTTATTGCTATTAATATTACTGTGTGTGTTTTTTGCATTCATACATGCATATGCATGTGTGTGTACATGCCCCACACACATGTGTTCATGCCATGATATGGTTTGGAGGTCAGAGGACAGCTTTGTGGAGCCAGTTCTCTCCTTCTACCTTTACGTGAGTTCTGAGATCAATCAGATTGCCAAGTTTGCACAGCAAAATGCCTTTTCTGGCTGAGCCATCTTCCTAGCCCCATGTATGCTGGAGGTCCCATGCATGCTAAGCATGTGCTGTTATTCAGCTGCAGCCCAGGTTTATTTCATTTTTGCATTTGAGATTTCTCTCTCTCTTGTGTTAGGATCAGATGTGTTCACTTTTATTTCTGGTCATTCCATAGTCTCATTTGCTCTCACAATTTTCAAGCCATCTGGAATTGACCTTGTGGGGCTGGGATGGGAACTAGCATGCTAACATTGCTCTCCCCTTGTAGTTGGCCACTTATGAAACAGCCTTTGCTCGGGTGATCATTGTGGAGTAGACCAGGGTCTGTCTTAGGTCATTCTATTGTGTTTCATTGATGTTTGTCCGTCTACATACTAGTGAAATACTATTTATATGACATTTACTATGTTTGTAATGTGTTTATGTGCTTCTTCTCCTTGCTTCATTTCAAATATTTCCGACTATTTTTTCTGTTAGATGATTTTTATTTCCATTCTCATTTAAAAAGCTCTTGTTTTTTTTTATCTGAAACTGTATTAAGTGATGTATTACTTTGTGAAAACTCAGCATCTTTAATATATTTAACTTTCCTATACACTACACACTTAGTGTGTCCTCCAGTTTGGCTGAGGCTTTTAAACATCTTGCAGTAAACTTTTATAGGTTTTATTGTGTAAACCCTGCACATTTATTATTCAATTATACTCAAAATGCAATGTTTTGTTGCTGCTATACTTTCTGCTGGCTCTTAGTTACCAAAGAGAATTTTTGATTTTTTTCCCTTTTTGTATGTAACTTGCAGCCCTGTCTTTTCTCTCTTCTGAAGGATATTGTCTGTTCTACTCATGATTCAGTTAGTTCTCCTGAATATTATAGACAGGAAACCATGTTTGCAAGGAAGGACATACATTTTGTTCTTCTCCTTCTTTGTTTTTCATGCTTTATTGCATTGGCTGGGACTTCTGAACCTGTGAAACCGTAATAGCCACAAAGGAAATCTTCAGAGGAAGTCCCAGAATCTGGCCAGATGTGGCTGCTGTTTACTTATTCATGAACTGTTCTGTGATTCTGTCTCTGGGCCACACCCCGTACTGCACACTAGTGTCCCAGGGGAGTCATGGAGGATACTTCCAGTCTAGATTTCTTGATCCTTTGTGCTTTAGTCTTACTCTGCCTCCTCAGTCACAGAGAGCCCTCTGTTCTCTACTCTCCTTCCTGAAGGGATGGAGCCCAGCACAGTTCCCATCCTCACCACGGTCTTAACACATAACATTGATGTTTTACCTTCCTTTGTAGTCTACTTGGCTGTAAGTCTTCATGAACTAGTCCAAGCAAAGGCCATCATGTGGGCTTGCTCCAGGTCACATGGGTTTGTTGACTGAAGAACTGGTCTAAGGATCAAATCCTTGCCCTCAGCACATAAAAGATTCATAAAACATCATCTATTGTTTCCTTTTCTCTCATTGACACCTTTGTACACATATATCTGGGCAAAGCAGGTATGTTTAGCCCATGGTCCACAGGCTTGCAAAGGGTCAAGGTTAGAAACAAATGATGCCAACACAGTTATAAACTTATTTAAAACATACAATTTTATGATTTTTTTGAAACTTATTTGTTCAGATCTCAGGTATGAATTTTGTAGATGACAACATGGTGTTGCAATGTCAGAAGGCTGAAGGTGCGAGGAAAGTCTCCACCCTGGAAGCCATCCTCTGCCTAGGCAGCAATACCTTGAGCTGAGCCTTCTTGTCTTCTGTATAGCCTCAGTTCAACTGTGATCCTTTCAGGGATTTACCTACATTTAGGCAAAGCTCCCAGCCTTCATCCTGCCCTCCACTTATCACTAGAGTGCAGATTTTCACTGCACTATACTAAATGTCGCGAGCTGACTACCAGGCTTCCTGACCTTGTCTGACCTTGGATAAGTGACAGCTCTTTGATCTGCCTTCATCTCTTCTGTAGAATGCAACTCATGAATGTTGCTCCTTCATGGATTCAGAGGCTAAGTAAAATAATATGCATGTAGGGCTTGGAAGAGCCCTCACTAAATGTTAGACTGCTGTGACTGGTCTCTCAGACTTCTGTGTTTTTTTCTGTACCCTAGCATTACTGGTGTTCAGTACCACACCTGGCTTGTTGTGAATGCTGTGACTTCTGGATCCTGGCTTGTAGTTAATGTCGTTCTTGTTATCTGTCTATGGACAGAGATTCTATTCAAGTACTCCTGCTGAGAATGCATAGAGAATCCATCAATAGCCAAGGAGCCCTGGCCAGGGAGCCAGTCTGTCGTGACTTTGAGTATCAGTCTTCATTCTCTGTGAGATGACAGAATGAGCAGAGTTCACAAAGACCCACTCCTGTGAGTTTTGTATGCCAACTCCTCGGCCATCTGCAGATCATGGTGGGCAAGGCGGAGCGGGGGAGAATACCTGTCCTTTTTTGGCCACAGGAATCCTTGGTAGCTCGGTATCCTGGGCCAAGCCTTGCACTGTGGACATAAAAGGCATGGAACTAGGCTTCTGATTTACAGACGGTGGGCTACTGTCTCGGAGGGGTAGCCATAATGTCAGGTACGTCTGGAGGTAGGGTTCTGCAGAACCCTTCCCCCCGGAGTGCTCTGGGTGATAGAATTCTGGGAACCCACCAAGGAAGGCTGGCCTTCATACTGGGGCATCTGACTGGAGGACTGGTAATATGGCTGGGATGCAGTGGAGAGGGAAGAACCTTAAGGCAGCAGACAAAGGCTTTGAAGTCAGCCAACCTGCTTCCTCCCTGCTGGGTCAGCCCAGGTTGTGATGGCGTCTCCTTCATAGGAAGCAGAGAGTTGGTATGTAGAACATACCTCACCGTGTGCACATAGCAGGATAGCAGGCAGAGAGGTTCTTTTCAGCCCAGATAGAGATGTGGAGATGGACCAAGTGAAGATTTGGGAGGTCTGAGTTCCAACAAAGACTTAATGGGAACTAAATAGAGTTGGCCAAGCTGGTGTCTTCATGTGTCACAGCCAGTATCCCACTGGCCCTTCACCTAGAAACCCGAGAAGCTGGTCTCTATGTGAGTGTGTATGTAAGTTACATGTGTATGTAAGCTTTCAGACTGGTGAGGAAACCCAGGCTCAGAGAGGAGAAGACCCTTGACCTCTGGTCCTACTGTGAGCCTATGGCAGGCCCAGGGTTTCCACCCAGAAGTTCTGATCTGAGCTCACTGAGGCACTGAGGCCTGGGAGCAGAGACAGAGGGGATAAGAGTGGCTTGGGAGTTCCTAGCGTTCTCTTGCAGGTGAGAGCTCTCTTTGTCCCTCTGAGATGCAGCCAGTGAACTCTTGGGCTTTTGTGCTGATCCAGGCTCTAGGGACCAGGATCCTTGTGACATCCGTCTCATATGCAAGGAGTGGACAGTGCTCGCCCGCCCCAAATGGAGACTTGCTATTCCTGTCATCTTGTCCCCAGTGCACTGCCCTCGTCCCACAGGGAGTCAATGGTTTGGGGGTCCAGTCTCAGTTCTGTGTACTTTATCCTTGAAAACTCTGGTTCCTGGCTCCAGTTTCCTTGGATATATTTTGGGGTGCCAGGGTTCCCTATTCTCAGCCCTCAGCCTAGAGTGTGAGTCTAATGCAGTGTGCAGGTGGGAATGGCCTTCAGTGTGTGACCCTTGGGCTCCTGGTGATCAAGGAGGCAAATGTCAGCTTTCTGGAAAATTACAGGGTCTAGGTGCCTTTGGCTGTGACTCAAGGGCATCTGCTGATGCCCAGGGAAAGGCAGTTGGCAACACATGGATGGACTGG
This sequence comes from Ellobius talpinus, assembly GCA_001685095.1. Taxonomy (NCBI): domain Eukaryota; kingdom Metazoa; phylum Chordata; class Mammalia; order Rodentia; family Cricetidae; genus Ellobius; species Ellobius talpinus. Next base: position 59,058 of record LOJH01000122.1, on the reverse strand, counting down.
CCACCAGCAGTGGCCAGGAACTGGGCATCTTAAAGAATCTTGCCTGGTTTTAGGGCGGTTCTCCCTGCTTGAGGGAGGGCCTGGTGGCAGGAAGTGCAAGCCGTCTAGAGGTCTAGGGGGTGTATGGATGTGGCCTGGTGTTAGCGGATGGAGTGGAGAAGGCAGGCAGAGACAATAGGCTAACTGTACGTGATGCGCCACAACACCTGTTTGGTGAGCTTGGCTGGTGACAGGAGAACAGAATTTGAACTACCTGGGGCCAAATCATGGAAGACTTAGGAGATTAGAAGGAATCTGTAGTCATGTAGTCAGAAGGAAGCAATGGATGGTGTTGGAATAAGAGAGTGACAGAATTAAGGGGGAGAGTGTATGTGGGTAAAAATGGACAACTAGAGAAGACAGCTAGGAATGCAGTCTGTGTGGAGATGCCGCTCAAGGTGACGTGGTGACTGAAGCAGACTTGTCTTTATTTCAGGGACAAAAAGGGGACCCGGGACTCTCACCAGGACAGGCTCACGATGGGGCAAAGGTAGGTTTCAGGAACCCCAGTACTCTACCCTCTCCTGGTGCCCTCCAGGAGAGACTGCATGAGCCAGGAAGTCCTGAAAAACAGAAGTCATTTGGTGTTTTCCTTAAAGGCCTTGGTCCATTTCAACACTGAGACCATGACCATTCCCGATAACACCTTTCTGGGCTGCAGCTGGTGAATCAAAAGAAAAAAGATTTGGTGTGTGGATACCTCTTGGTAAATGCCCTTTTGCCCAGTGCCCCATAGATTTCTGGGAAGCTTGCTAGGGGATGTTGCCATACCAAAGCTTCCTGGCATTCAGTGACCTGGAAACTTCCTCCTGACCTTCAAAGCTCTTTCAAGTGTTCACTTGAACAGAGAGACCTGGTGCTTCCAGTGGGTGGGCTGTGAAAGGACCAGGTACACAGACTTTCTAGTTCCCTGGAGCTATGAAGCTAAATAGGTTGCTTGCAGAAGAAAAAACACGTATATCAAAGGACCTTCTCCATCCCCAAAGCATCCACCTTGAGGCTGAGCAAGGGCCCTGGAGGTCAGGTAGGAATAGAGAACCCAAACTCTAGCATGCTAATACAGGCCTCGCATAGCATATTCTGGAGGCTGGAGGAAAGCACTCAGGTCTGTCTGGCTTCCGGCTGGGCCTGAGGATTAGGACTTGTATCTCTGCATCTCCAGCCAGCTGCTAGGTACACACACACACACACACAGACAGAGAGACACATACACACACATACACACACACAGACACAGAGACACATACACACATACGCATACACACACACATACACACACAGACACATACACACATATGCATACACACACGCACACACACAGAGACACATACACACATACGCATACACACACAGAGACATACACACACATATGCATACACACACACATACACACATACACATATACACACACAGAGACACATACACACATACGCATACACACACATACACACGCATACACACACATACACACACATACACACACACAGAGACACATACACACATACGCATACACACACATACACACACAGACACGCACGCACACACACACACACACGAGGTGGGGAGTGCCCCTTTGTTCTCTTGTCACAGGAGGCTTGCTACTCCATACCCCACTGCCCAGTGTTACCACTCAGTAGACCTGTGCCAAGTGAGCCAGTCCCAGGACAGTGTCCACATCTATTCCCTCCATTCTCATGGCCTTCATCAGGCCTTCATCGTTGAAAACGAGAAAGTTGGAACTCCACATGGGTCACTAGTGGCAGAGCAGCCTCTGGCATTTGCTCTGGTCCTGCCTGGCAGAAACACCTCCTGCTAGGTGACCACCATCCCCAGTGACGGCAGGGTGGTTTAGGAGATGAGGAGAAATAGTCAGTGAGGGGTACAGTGTGGCCTTAACCCTGCCTTCACCATCAGAACTTGCTCTCCAAATGATGTCTTCTGCTTAAGCCCCAAAAGCCACAGATGGAATCAGTGAGTTCAGGGAGTTGGGGGCTGGTGACCCCACCCAGTCTCCTGCTCCTACCTTGTTTAGTGACCACCATGTCTTCTCTGAAGTCTTTAGGCCTCAGGGAACCTCTATGAGTGGTTGTACCGTTTGGAGTTGGAGATCACACTGTCCAGCTCCTCACCTAACTCTCTTGTCTTACAGGGCAACATGGGCTTGCCTGGGCTCTCTGGAAATCCAGGACCTTTGGGAAGGAAGGTAGGCCTTGGAACTATGCTTGGCCTTGGCTGTGGGCCTGCCGGCAAGCTTGGCCTTCAAGCAGGAGCATCGTGGGCCACCTATGCCTCCTGGTTGCAGCCACACTTCCTGGTCATAAGCATGTTGGCAGGAAATGAGAGGTTTCTGAGTTCTGAGGATGCTGGGGTTTGGAGCCCATTGGTGGGATTTGGGTCTCCTGTGGTTAGTGTAGTGTGACCGGAAGTGTGTTTGGCTCACTGTACCTACAAGAACAGCAACCCTCAAGGATGCTTGAGGCGACTAACGCCCTGTCTGAAAGGTCCCACTGGCTGAGTAGCTTTGGACCTGCGTTTCTCCTCATGTGCAGAGGACAGCGATTTCTTTGTCAGGCCTTCACTGCCTGGGGATGACTGTGTGACTCAGGAGAGGGGTCTGGGCCCCACTCTTAACCTCTGAGTCTGAGTCACCCCTCACTCATGGGCTGCAGACAAAGGGATGCGCTCTGCAGATACACATTCTTGGCATGTCCCACCTGATTGTCCTGCTAACCCAAACCTGCCGCCTCTTCAGCCACTCTAGGTCTACTCTTGGTTGTTATTGGTGAGGCTTCTGCTGTTTTCCAGGATGGGTTTACAAGGTGCCTTGAACTCCTTCCTCCCTGGCCTCTGCTGGTATCCTCTATCCTTCAAGAGGAATCCTGCCTCCTCTTGAAGCCTCTCTGGAGAGCTCAGACTTTGGGCCAGCATGGTTCCCTGCTCAGGGACCCTCGGCCCATCTTACTTGTGTTCAGCCCTGGGTCTCACCTCACGAGCAGGGGTTGCACATTGGGTTTGTAACTCTGGTTCTTCCTCCTGGCACAACATGGAACTTAGGTGCAGCAGGTGTTCAGACATGCAGGAAAGATGATATAGGCCAGAGGTCAATCCGCTTGCAGGAAGCCTCACTGCTGAAGAGCTGTCCCGCAGACATAGAGCCCAGGGCTCACTTCCACTCTGCTGGATGTTGCCCCAGCTGCCTGCTCCCTAGACCAGTCATCTGGGACAGTCAGCATATCTCCTGGCTCCAGGCTGCCCCCTACTCGGAGGGTCCGCGTGACCCAGGAAACTTGGAAGGTCACAGCTATCACCTCTCCTCTACTACCTTCTGTGGCAGAGCGGGCCGTACCTTAAACTTCAGCGGTCAGCCTGGCATGGCATGTCTGCCACTCTGCAGGCACCTGGCTGTGTTCTGGTGCTTTCTGGTGGAGGAGCTAGGAAAGGCCCCTTCAGTCTGGCTAGTAAGGCGACCCATGCAGGCCTCACTTTGAAGAAGTAGAAAAGCAGCAGAAGGGGTGAAAAAAACAGCCTACCTAGGATTCCAGGGCTTCCTGAGCTCAGCAGATGGACAAGGACACTGACAGCCCTGCTCCCCTGTGCAGGGCTGGGTATCTTCTGAGTGAAGAGTGCTCCTCCAGTGGTTGGCCATGCACTTTTCTGGCCTTAGCCCAGCCAAATCCATAGGAGCATTTGTCACAGAGCCTTGGCCTAGGACAGGCAGACTGTATCACCCATGTACTGTGTGGACGGACAGCTCAGGCTCCAAGATAGGGACCCCCTCACAGTGCTGGTGTCAGGGAAGAGAATGAGTGGCTTGGTGTCCTGTTTTGGGCTCATCCCTACAAACAGTCCCCATCTTTGGTGACTGCAGCAGCTGCTTTGTCCTATTGCTCTTCTCTGTGGGAACCCTAAGGAGAAGGAGCACAGGTGAGCAGAAGTGGGGTCACCTGTCTGCGGCATTGAATTTGGGTTTATCATTCATTCGTTCATTTATTCATTCACGAAGTGAGACTGTATTGAACACCTCCTATGTGCTGGGCCTGTGCTGTCTGAACACAGAACCTGCCTTAAAGAGTTTCGTTCATTGAAGGACAGAAAACAGGAAAATGGTAACAATCTAAGGCGTGATGGAGGCTGTAGAGAACGTGGACAGGAGAGCATTCTGGCCGGGAGAGTGCCAGTGGGAAACAGAAGGTATGACTAGGGCTACCTCAGTCAGTAAGATGCTTGCCACCTAAGCCTGAAGACCTGAGTTCATTTCCTAGCACCATGTAAAACACCACATGTATTTGCATGAGCTTGTGACCCCAATGCTGGGGAGGTGGGCCCAACACCTCACTGTCTAGTTTCAGGCCCCTCTTAGATGCCCTGTCCCTAAACACAAGCCGGTGCGGTGGCACACATCTGTAATTCCAGTACCTGAGAAGCAGAGGCAGGTAGATCTCTATGAATTTGAAACCCGCTCAGTCTACATAGAGCTCCAGGTCAGCCGGGACTGCATAGGGAGACCATGTCTCTGAAATAAAATAAACTGGGACATTTCTTGAGGAACAATACCTAAGGTTGATCTCTGTTCTAAACATGCATGCACACATAGGTATAGGTACATATGTGGACATGTATCCATATACTTGAACACACACACATACACACATGATGCTGTCTCTCAGAATGAGGCAAACCCATGCCCATTTCATAGCTAAGAAGACTGAGGCCCGGCTAGATCTTATTTATTCCCTTACCTTTCCTGTTAGTCAGCACATGGGGACTTATGCTCTAAACCCTGAGTTAACCCTGGTGTTGAGTGACAGGTAGAGGTTGTCAGGGCTTCATGGTATGTTCTTCAATGGTGGCCTTCAACCCTGCTGAGTGTCAGGCCACTGTGGGATTCTAGGTTAGGCATTAGACCCAGGCAAGAGAACCTCTGAAAGGCCAGTGGGTTCCTATGCAGCCAAGACCCAGAGTTTCCCAGCTTAAGGAAGAAACTTTTGTGTCTCAGGGTGGAGGTGGGGTCTGAACCTGGGTCTCTGACTCTCCGGCCCCTTAAACCTTCCTTGTGTCTCAGGGTGGAGGTGGGGTTTTAACCTGGATCTCTGACTCTCCGGCCCCTTAAACATTCCTTGTGTCTCAGGGTAGAGGTGGGGTCTGAACCTGGGTCTCTGACCCTCCAGCCCCTTTCTTACCACAAGGCTGACTGGGACAGTTACTCAACCAAGAGAGGACTCACTGAGTTCACTTTCAGAAGAGGCTTCTTTATAAGAGGGTTTATTGGAATGGAATGTGATGGAGTCCCAGTTTTGTCCCATGGGGTTGTGAACAGGGGTGAACCACCTCTACATGCTGAGCTTCCGCTGTCCAGGGGTGGTTGGGAGGTTAATGGGATGTTGTGGTCCCAGCACTCACCAGAGCTGGCACATGACAGGCACCATATATACTGGCTGAATGAATGAATGAGTGACAGTGTTGGTGGTCAAAGAGAAGCGGCTGAAGAATTCTTGCCCATCCGGCATCATTAATCCTCCAGCCAGTTCACAGCTCACTAGGCATGCTACTCTTCCCCCCACATGGGTCCTGAGTTAACCTGGTGCTTCTTTTGTTGATGTGGACAGTGCTCCACTGCAGGAGGTAACTGCCCTCCGGGACAGGAAGGGTCACCGGCACTCTGGGTCCAGACTGGCCTCAGACTTGCAGTGATCTTTCTGTGTGTCGAGTACTAGGGTAGCAAAGACACGGCCATGCTTACCCTAAAGAAGGCAGGAAAGTTATAGCTGCGTGCGTGGGAGCTGGGTATGCTCCGCAGTCCTGCAGAGCACAGGGCAGTCCCAGCCCCCACGGAGGCTGAGTGGTCAGTGGCATGGTCCCTTACCTCATTCCCAGTGTCCCTGGCTTCCTACCTCCCTGTGTTACCTTCTGCTGTGCCCCTGACCTGACCTCTCCGTACCCATCGTTAATGCTACGTTTCCCTTCTTGAAGACCCTCTTCCATGAATCTCTCCCCAGCACCCCCAACAGTTCCCACCTTCATTTCTCAGACTCTGGCTCATCTTCTGAGCCAGCCTGGGTTTCCCCACTTTCTGGCTATTGGATGATTCACTGACCCTCAGCATATTTCTCCAGCTGGAGCAGTGCTCTGAGGTCAGAATCCTGTGTGATTGTCGTCCTCCGAGAGGCTCAGCACATGCTCGGCACCTACATCTGCCTGGCCCCACCCCTCCCTGTCTTCCATTCCTCTGGCTGACGTCATCCATTGATCATGCTGCCAGGCAGACATGACTGATGGAAGGAAGCTGGAATACTGAAAATCATTGCTCTTTTCACCCTTACCTCCCCAGGCTCCTCTGTGGGTCACTGGCCCTGCTGTGCTGTCCAGTTGCCACTGTCCTGAGAAAGACAGTGGAAGGCAGAGATGATGGCCCCTGCCTTTCTGAGCACCAGCCACACTTCTGAATGTGACACCAGCTCCATGTCCATTCCCACCCATTTCTGCCCCCACCTCTGTCCCCCTCTCCAGTCAGGGTGCTGTGCAACCTCCCCAAGCTGAGCTCCACCTCAGGCACTTGATTCTTTACTACATCCTTCTTCACGTGCCCTTGGTTTCCCTACCCACTTCTAGAAGATGGTGACCACATTGCTTTTGTTCAGTGCTATGTCTGCTATTGCCTGCCCCCTGGGCTTTGGTCATGGCTCAGGTTCAGCAGACGTTTGTTGAATGAATGAATGAATGAATGAATGAATGAATGAATAACTACATGAGTGAATGAGCTACCTGAGAAGTAGAACTTCCTGCTTTCCCTTCCCCTGCAGTCTGTCTGATGCTCCAGGTGACCCACTGATTTCAGAGTCCTCTAACATCAGAGCCCAAAGGGCATGTTGAGAGATTATTTTGGGAAACTGAGGACCAGAGAGGCTTAGTCTCATGCAGTTTCTTCCTCTTTGACCCTCTGTTCTGCTCGCTGCTGTGAGAGTGGCAGGTGAGTTCTGTGGGCAACCTTTGTATGCTGAGCAGGAATGGAGAGTGGGTTCCAGTTTCCTACTGAAGTGGAACCTGAGGAGCAGCCCTGGTCTGGACACACACTAATGTCCAGACCCCCAGGCAAGGACAGGATCCCCTCCCTACTCGCCTAAAGTCCAAATAGCACCCCGCTGTCTGTGGCAGGGTGAGGTGATGTCTGGTTCCTTCTTGTGCACTGTAAGCAGTGATTAATCTGGCTCCCAAACCAAAATAGAGAGCGTGCAGTATTATAAACAGGGGGCCTGTGGAGGCTCGCCTGCCAGGCAGCCAGCAGCTCCTCTGAAGCACCTCTGCCTCCTTCCCACCTGGCCCCTTTCACCCAAACGTGGGAAATCACTGCCCTGGGGCTACCTTGTGGGATGGGCTGGCCCTGTAATTGCCAGGGCCAGGAGAAGGTAATGGTTTAGAGACTCATGTCCTCAGCCCTGTCATTTAAAACTGTTTGGTAAACACTGCCAAAAGCACTGCCAGGGTGCTCCCTCTGCACCCTGCCTCCCACCTCGGCTGTGTTTGTCTGTGAGGTTCCCCCCAGCCTTAGAAGCATGTGCTCCCAGTCACATCCAAGGCCCTCTGGGGTTCACTTATCAGGACGGCTCAGCCCATTACAAGCTTGGAGGACAGTCCAGCCTAGGCCATAGCTTCCTGCAAGCCTATCTTTTGGAACCTCACTTTCCTTGCCGGTTCAGGGAAGCAGGAAGTGGTCAGAATGACTTTGGTCCCATCCGATGCAGGTACTCCAGCACCTGACCTTTGCCCTAAGGATGTTGTTATGACCCAATGGCTTTGTCTCAGGGAGATGCATCTTTAAGGGAACCTTTCTTGTTCTTCTGGGCTGGTCCAGGCTCAGTGATTGGTAGTTAAGGTCTCTGAGGGATTTGGGCCACGATTCATGTGCTTTTCCAAGACAGCTGTGTGGCCTCAGAAAAGTCCCTTCCCTCCCCGAGCCTCAGTTTCCTCGCTGGTGAGTGAACTAGGTGATTCCTACATCCTAGAAGTGATTCGAGGTGTTAGTGAGCAGGTGTGCCCAAGGCACTGGCAGTGAGCAAGCACAGGGTTAGGCCTGGTGGATTCTGTCATTCATTCCTTCCAGCTCTTTCCTGGACACAAGTTTGCTCATACCTCATCTTGGATTTACCTGAACATACCCCTTGTCTTTTGGGGAGAGCAATTGCTTGTGAATTAGTTTTCAGTAGAGTATTGGAGACTTGGGGCTCCTGCTGCACTCTGGCTGCGTTGTTGCCCCCGACCCTGTGCATCTGCGGCTTGTTTGCGGAAATCCTCTGGCAAGCAGAGTTTGGCAGAGTGAGTTCAGAGAGGTGATCACCCTGCTCGGTCACACAACTCAGAGCATGTGGATCACCTTGGTGCTTCTGTGGGAAAAAGAGGGCTCAGCTTCTTCCTCCTCATATCATGCCATGCCATGTCCCTGTGTCCCCAGGGCTTCCTGTTACAGCCCCCTCACCTACTCTGACCTCCAGTTGCTTCTCTGCCCTCTCCCCCTGTTTGTTTTCTGGTCCCATGGGCCCTCATGTGCTTCTCCAAGCCTACTTAGAGCATTTCTGCCTGGAGCGCCTTTGCACTCTCTGCTCCAGACGCCTGGAGCCTTTTCCAGGAGCTAGCCCCCTGTCTACCTCTCCTCCCATCACCCATCCCTCGACGGTCCCTGCTGTCACCACCTCTCCCCAGTCATGCCATCCTCCGTCCCCTAACTTTACTTGCTTATGGCTCCTTTTTGTTATGGTAAAATACATATCATCAAATTTGCCATTTCAACCAGATGTTAGTGCATGGGCAGTGGAGTTGAGCACACTGGGGTTGCTGAGCAGCTCTTCCCTGGAACATATTCATCTTGCGAAACCGACACCCTCTGCTCTACACCCACCTCTGCTTTGGGCCACCCACAGTTATCTTTTTACTTACTTTGTTTTTAGTTCCTTTCTAGGAATGTAAACTCCCAAGGCAAAGGATGTTGCCCGACTCTCTCCCCATGTGGAAAACCCTGCAGGCCCATGCACACTTCATCAGTGTTTGTTGAATGAGGGAATTAGTGAATAAGAAATAAAACAGTAACTGGTGTTTCTGAAGCTGCTGAATTAGGTGCCAGGCACCGTGTTTGGTGCTTCCCACACAGATCATGCCACCCGGGCACGGGCTCTTACCTCCCATTGTATAATTTCTGAGGAAATCAAGGCTCAGAGAGGTAGGGTCATTGGTTCTGGTCATATAGCCAGCCCAAAGGTGAGCAGTTCTGGAATCCAGATCAGACTGTAAGAAGTACTTGGACCCTTCTGTCCAGCTGCTCCCTGTGGTCCGGGACTTGCCTACTCCTGCCCCATGGAGGAATCTTCCCCATGGCAGGCCTTGATGTAGAGGGAGATGCATCCTGTGGTGGCAGACCCTGTTGGCATGAGATGACTCAGAAGAAATGCTGGGGGATTTCCAAAGCCCCCCTGCCTAAGATAGATTCTGCTATTTATGGTGAAGACTGCCACTTCCTGTGCATCTTCAGGATGCAGGATGATGGATGATGCACACCTGTGTGAGGCAGCATTTCTGTGTGTGGAGAACGTGTGCATTCAGGGGCTGGGACTGCAGATCAGTGCTTGCCCAGCATGCTAGAGCCCTGGGTTTGATATACCAGCTGTGGTGGTGCAGGCCTGCAAGCCCAGCACCTGGTGAGTGGAGGTAGGAGAATCAGAAATTCAGTGTCATCCTTGGAGGCCACTTAGCTTCATGAGACCCTCTCTTAAAAAAAAAGAAAAGAAAAGAACCAAGGAAGGAAGAAGGGGAGAATGGAAAAAAGAAGAGAGAGAAATGACGTGGGGGAGCGAGTCTGCGAGCATCTCTGCATGTCCAGGTGTTGAGAGCCTGTGTTGAGTGGCAGGCTGCTGCTGTTCCTTTTCACAGGCTCTCAGGGGTCCTAGAACTTGGAGTTCTAAGGTAACAGAATGGAAGGTCTCAGAGTTCCAGATCTTCCATCTTGAGGTCCACAGAAGGGCAACCATCCACCCAAAGTTGGACAGTAAGTCAGGGACAGTCTCTCTTAGCAGAGCTCTGGTGTGAGGGGCCTGCCAGGGCTTAGTGTGGTCTCACTGTTGAAAGAGTACGAAGAGTCAAGGCTGCCACTGAGCATCTGGGTGCTCTTCCAGTGAGGAAGCAGGCAGTGTCTCTGGTAACATGGTCACGGTACATGAGCTGGAGTGGATTCTGATGGCAGTAGTCACTGTGCGTGTGCCAGTTCAACCTTGTCCCTGTTCCTTATATGACAGGCCCTTTGCGTCTCTTTCTAATGGCTTCCAACTCTCTGGACTTCAAAGGCAAGGTTGGGATGTAGACCACTGGGTCATAGTCTCTCACCCTAACCCCATCCTCTGCTCTAACAAAAGATGACACCAGAGGAGTCTCTGAACGTCACACAACCTGCATCTATGTGGGGAGTGTGTTTCCTATCACTACCACAAAGCCTATTGCCTGATGCCAATTCTTCACTCCACAGGGACACAAGGGCCATCCTGGAGCAGCAGGGCACCCTGGAGAACAGGTGAGGCCCATGTGCACTGCCTTGCACTGCTTGGTTTTCCTGCTTCTCGTCCTTGCTTGGTACCAGTCTGCTCCTTGGACTGAGATTCTCTGGAGTCCCAGAACAAGCCTGTGGGACTCCCCAGCATACCTCCCCCCCCGTTACCCAGTCAGCCACACTGTCCTGGAAGAGCCTGTGTCTGCAGTGCTCAGCCCAGCCCAGGGCTGGCAGAAGCCCCTGGACTCTGGTTAGAGCCATGAATAGCTGCCCTGTCCCAGGCGATGTTAGGCGATATTATCCCTTCCATTCGCCTTGGGGTTTGCAGGAATTCTGGTCTCCTGGCCCAATTCAAACAGCAGTCCTGCCAGGGGACAGCCAGCCAGGCCTCTTCTGTGCTCTCTTATTTTGAACCTGGAGCTGGTCTGACCAGTTTCTAGAGGGGTGGGTTTGGGGCCCCAGCAGGCCCTGCTTGTGTTCTTTCCCCTTGGCCTCACATTCTTGCCCCTCCCCCACACCTGGACCCTGACAGAGCTGTGCAGGGCCTCGCATTTCCTAACATTCCTCTTGTTCCTTTTCAGGGACAGCCAGGACCTGAGGGCAGTCCAGGGGCCAAAGGTTACCCTGGCAGGCAGGTGCAGTATATTCTCTGGAAGTTGTGGCCATGGTGGTGACCATAGTGCCCCAAGCAGAGGGAGGCTATGGGCTAAGGAAAGGGCTAGCTAGGCACTGGACCCGGCAGCCATGCTGCAGGCTAGGAGGTTCTGCAGGAGTACCGTGACTTAGCGAATGCCTTCCAGAGATGCCTGCTGTCCAGTCTCCTTCTGAGCCATCCCTAGTCCAACCCCTCCCATGAATGCTCCAAAGAACACCCGAGGCCCCAAACAGGACTGACCCTGGGACATTGGCAGCAGGGATGGCGTCTCCATATGGCCTTGCCCCCTGTATTTCTGTTTCAGGGGTTCCCTGGACCTGTAGGAGATCCTGGCCCCAAAGGCAGCCGGGTAAGTGGGTTTTGGCTAGTCCTACACCAGTGGGCCTATGAATGGACATCGCTTGGCCCTCTAATGGGCTCATGGAAGGTCAGGGCTACTAGGGGAGCTGGGTTCAGGGGATGGCAACCCCTGAACTCCATCTACCTAAACTGCAAAGGGAGGAGGAACTCCATGTGGGATCTCCCAGAAGCTATCAGTAGGCAGAGAAGGTTCTGGGTGTGTTGAATAGGGAAAATGGAGGGGAAACACAAAGGACACAGGTCACGGTAGGCCTAGGTAGCTCTGTTCATGATATATGCCAAGACACTGCTGCAGCAGGACCTAGGCGTCCTGAAGTGGGGCTCAGCATCTGTCATGGCAAGTCCCCTGTGACCAGTCCTCTCCTGAGCCAATGCTATTTACACCCTGGCAGGTTAGAAGGCCAATATGGACACATTGTTGGCCTTAATCTCTGCTGCAGTCTAGTGGTGGCAGAGGTGGCACAGCATAGAAGGCAAGGTCCGTCAGCTGTTCCATGGCATGCAGAGAAGGGCAGCTCTTGTCTGGGCTTCTGGGTCTCTCTCCTGTGGTTCCCATGAGGAGTGGCCTCCAAGGGAATGTCTAGACTCTTGGAGAAAGGTTCCGGGTCTTGAGTTCTACTCTGCCCAGACCAGCGCTAGGGTCTGCATGACTGACTCAGGAACCCCCTCAGCCACTGACCCCAGACATTCACTTACTGTGAACACAAGCCATGAGCTCTCCACAAAAGAGTCAGGACAACTGCTGATGGTCGCTGAGGGGACCAGGGTGGGTACATGGGCAAGGAGAGCCGCTACCAGTCTCCCTCAGTGGTGTGTGTCAGTGACACACTGGTTAGGGGTGTGGGCTTAGGAACCATGGGGCTTGAACTCAGAGACCAGATCCACTACACTACAACTGTGTGACCATAGGCAGGTCCCCTTACCCTCTAGGCCTAAATGTTCTCACCTGTATAGAATTTTAACTAAAACCTCCTGCCAGAGGTGTGGCAGGGATGCCATACCTGAATCATGTGTCCAATCTGTAGCCTGTGGGCTGCATTTGTCTGAAGATAACTATGGATTCAGCCCAACCCAACATGAAATAATAAACTTAACATATTCTGTAAGGGATTTGTGTGTGTGTGTGTGTGTGTGTGTAATCCCCCCTTCTTGTAACTTGATTGTGAGGTTCTCAAGTGTGAACTCTTTCTCACATGTCAAAGAGAGGACACGTCTGGGTGCTTAGTGTGTGAAGAGCATTGGGTCAGATCTGGTAGGGAGTTGTGCTTGGCAAGCATTTGATTTTGCTGTAGTTGCATAAACTGCTGCACGGCGTCTAGACTGCAGAGTGGTGCAAGCCCTGTGGAGATCCTGGCCCTTAAGTTACCAGATGACAAGGAGGCGGAGAGAGAAGCACTGTTCACAGGGTACTGGGTGGTGCTGGGGCAATGAGCCTGCATGTTGGGTACTAGACAAGAGAGCACTCAGGGTGGGCGATGCATGTCATGGTCCTGCCACTGTGATGTCAGTAGCATATGCCTGTTTGAGGGCTCAGAGACTGGAAATCAGGTACGTTCTATCTGGCTCAGGGACAATGGTGACATGCCTGGCTGACATTTGAGCTGAACACAAGTTATTTGAATACAAATTGGTAGCCCCTCTGGTCTGTGGGGTCCTTGCCAGGGTTAACTCAGAAGCACCCACGTGCCTGGCACAGTGTCAGCTCTCTGGGATGGCCATGCCGACTGGCAGTACTTGGCAACCAGGATGGGTGCAGGACCTTAGAGCCTTTCAGGAACCACGATAGGGAACACCCCCAGGGCAAGCAGCCCTGAAGCATCTAACCAGGGCACAAGCTTCCTTCCACAGGTCATCCTATGCTGCCCTCCCTGGTGTGAGCGTATGTGCCTTTGGACTACATCGTGGACGCAGCACCATGCAGTCCACGGGCATATACACTTGCCTCAAGGTCTATGTCATCGAGGACCACTGGAGCCATCATCACAGAGGATCGGGCTGTGGGATGGCAGCAGGGAGGCTGGGGTAACTGCACCCGACTCTCAGCCTCTCTAATCCACACCTGCTCTTTTCTAGGGTTACATTGGTCTCCCGGGGCTCTTCGGCCTGCCGGGGTCGGATGGAGAGCGGGTAAGTCCTTTTGTCTGTGCCTCATAACCCCCTTCCGTCCTGCTGCTGCAGAAGTGCAGCCCCTGGGGGGACAGGCCATGTGTTCTAGGTACTTGGGGGGACAGAGACTAGAGAAGGGACTCCACAGAGGAGTCTCTAACCAGCGCAGACACTGTATTCTAAATGAGTTCTGCAGGGATGGCCAGTTGGCTGTTCCGTAAAGTTTTATTGGCCATAGCCATGGTTATAACTTATCACTATTTGTAGGGGCTTTCCTGCCACTGTGACAGGGCTGAGTAGCTGTGACAGAGGCCACCCACAGAGCCCCAAGATGTCTCTCCCTCCCTTTTCACAAGCGGCCACTCATCGCTGGCACAGACACTCGGCTGCTTTGTAAAATAATGCGAAGCTTTTATGGGAGAAGGGTGGGGACAGAAGCCAGGTGTCAGACTCCAGACCAGGCATCCCAGACAGGACCATGGCAGCTTTGGTGGCAGCAGGGTCGGGGACACCATGGATGCCTGGCTCTGTCCTGGGCCCTGGGGGTGAATATAGACTGCCTTCAGGGTGCATAGTTTTAAGATTTCCCAAGATGCCCTGTCGTCCAGACGAAGTGTCCAAGTCAGGAAAGAGCTGCCCACGGGCCTTTGGGGCTGGCGACTTTAATACAAGCTCCTTCCCCTCTGAGCCTCTACTTGGAAGCTCAGTTGTAACCCTGTCATTAAGCTAAATATAGAGCATTATAGGAAAGCAGAAGAAGGTGCACTTAGTGAGCACCTGCTGAAGCCGGGAGTGCTGGCAGCTTTCTTTAGGAACTCCCCAAAAGGTGCTCATGAGTCCATGAACCCCCATCCATCCAGTGAGCATGCAGCTGGCACTACTGCTCTGTACAAACATTCCAATTTCCTTGGGTCTTCAGCCTGGGTATGGTGGGGGTGGTCCCCCTGGAACCTGATGACGATCTTTCTCCTCTTTCCCCCACAGGGCCTCCCTGGTGTTCCTGGCAAGAGGGGCAAGATGGGTAGGCCGGTAAAGATTTTCCGTGTCTATTACGCAGACTCTACGGGTAGCCCCACCTCCCACTGACCGTACTGCACAGGTGGTCCCTGAGACCTGTCGCTGTCTGCCTCTCTGCTCTGTTTCTTGGCTGTGGTGTGGGGTGGGATACCCAGGTATAGCTGCTGGCCTGAGATGCTGCCTGGGGTTCCTGCTGCTCCGGGTGTTTCCTCTATTCCTGTTTGCTTCGGTGGCTTGTGGGTGTCTGGGGCTTCTGTCAATGGCCAGCAGGGACTAGACTACTTACGTACTCACCATCTCCACAGTGTTGGGTCCCCCACTCCATCAATCTTCGTACGTGCGTATACACGACTGTAGAGTGTGGTAGGTCATGACAGGAGTGGTCCCAAGATGATTCAGTGTTGGCCCCTGCCCCCAAATCAACTGGCTCTGTTGCTGTAAGGGTTTAGTTTACCTCTTGTTCTGCCATTGGTGGGGCATAAAGAGAATGGCAAGGCCTAGAGAAGCTAACTATCATCCCAAGGCTTTGCAGTCACTGAACACTTGACTCCTGGGAACACTACATGGTACGAATATTATAAAAGCAGGTGTCCTCTGCCAGGGAGCCATTGGCTCCAGTAGAGGATGTGGAGCTGCGAGAAACAGTGACGCGTGCAGCATCCCTCTGCTGGGGAGGCTCGTGACTCACGGAAACATTCTCCCACCTTTGCCCCCATGGAGGGCTTAGCTCTCTGATGACACCCTTCAGGGTGCTGTCCAGCCTCAGGACCCTGGTTATCTGGTCAGGCTTGCCATTGACCAGAGAATGCAAGTTACCTGGCTAGGGTCATACAGTAAATAGGTAGCAAAGTCAGGATCTGAATCTAGGACACTTGATCGCACAGGGTGCTTTGCATGCAGTCCCTCCTCTCTCCATCCAGTCCTTTCTCCTGAGGAATCCGTGGCTCTCACCCCTGCCTCACCCCTCTTGCTAGAAAAGGAGTGTGTAATTCTGGAAGAAGGTCCAGATATAAACTGTTGGCAGATGGCAGATGGCAGAGCGAGAGCGTCTGGCCCGGCTGCTTCAGTCCTACGCACAGCAGATGGCGAGCCCTCTCCCAGCCGGAATCTCTCGCTGATTCTAGAAGGAGGCTGCAAAGAGGCTGCAGTGAATCCTCTTGTCTAGCGCTCTCTCTGGATCTGCCATCAGTGCACTAACCCCACAGGACCTGTCTTCTGGGGCCGGGCCTGCATAGCGTTAGGAAGGCAGTCCCAACACTGGACCAGATGGCCCAGATTGGCTCAGTCTCTTGCTGTGTGACCCAGAAATGCCGAGGACACCCAACTATCTGGTTCAGGACAGGGCTTCCTGCCCTGGGCTTTTTACAGACATCGAATAGGGAAGCAGGGAGTGTATATTCCCACATGGGGAAACTGAGGCCCAAACTGACAAACTGGAGGTCTGGCTAGATGTGAGCCAGAGCTGTCCCAAGGATCTCCGTGAGACCTTTCCCTGCCTATCCCCATCTCTTTCCCTTTCATAGCATTTCTCCAGTGGATTTCCTAGCTGGCTTCATGGATCAGGGTAGGAGATGATCTTCATAGTGAAGTTAGGGGTTGGGAGCCTCAGGGGAGCTTTCCCAACAGCACATTTCAAGTAGGAAGGATGCAAGCTAGACCTGTGTGGGAACTTTCAGACATTCAAGAATTTAACTATTATACCTTTAAAAGTCAATGGCTCCTGGAGGCTGCTGGGTATCCCATGGTGGGTACCAACCCCGACTAGTGGTGTAAAAGTGCATTGCAGCTTGCCAGGGAAAGGATGGAGTGGTTAATGATGCTTTCTTAGCTCCTCTTGCCTAGGATGCAAAGGGGTGGCTGGTTTGCAGGCTCAGAGACATAGTGAAGCTCGGCAGGTCATCTGTTGAATAATGTCCTGGCCCTGTGTCCACCCCTGGGGCAGAGGAGCAGGTTCTGGAGTCAGGAGCATGGCTGAAATGCCTTTAGAGGCCTGGGCCCTTGGCACATTGCTGTCCACACCTCAGGCCCTCTGAACTGTTGCCATCCAGAGAGGGCAGAGCCTTGCCCCACTCTTTCTTTTGCCGGGCCTGCTCACAGTAGAGACTTTCAGTCCCAGAGGGACCCGACCTGGGGAGCAGAGGAGCCAAGCAGCAGGCCCGGCAGTGAGCCAAGTTCATTCCTTGGGCCATGGGCCAGGCTGCTGCTGTCAGGGATTGGGGTACCAGAGGAAGGAAGTGCATGCTGCCATGGGCTGACTGCACTCGTCAAACATACATTTGGCGTAGCCAGAAGGCACTGGGTGGCCAGTTGGCAAGAGACCTTGGGTAGCTGCTGGAAGTGGAGTGGCAGGAGCTTTGAATCTGTCCCCCACCAGTGCAACAAACTGCTGTTCACCTAGGCTTGTTCCATCTCAACCACCTATAATTGTTCTAGCACCTTTAAAAGCTTCAGTATTTCCTAACAGTCTTTTTAAACAAAACTCTGGACTTCTAGGGGTTGCCCATCCATTAGAGGCAAAGCTGGAGCTGAAGGAGAGCTAGGAGAAGAAGGAGGAGAGCTAAGTGAAGAAGGAGGAGAGCTAGGTGAAGGAGGAGGAGAGCTAGGTGAAGGAGGAGGAGAGCTAGGTGAAGAAGAAGGAGGAGAGCTAGGTGAAGAAGA
>LOJH01000122.1:19393-33756 GCA_001685095.1 Ellobius talpinus | reverse complement strand
CTCTCTCTCTCTCTCTCTCTCTGTGTGTGTGTGTGTGTGTATGTGTGTGTGTGCGTGTGTGTGTGTGAATGCAATGTCTGCTGTGCTGGAATTCTGGAAGCCATGCCCTACCCTGGCTCGCCCTCTAGGGAGTGCAGGTGTCTGGCTTATGACCCATGTCTGAATGTCCCCAATGGCTCCCTGCCATCTCCAAAGTGAGAGCACTAGAAACAGCCCTCTCGGTGTCATCAAAGCTCGTAGCTGGCATGCAGGGAAACTACCCACTTCAGAATCTACACCACAAGAACCTCTTTTGGCTCTTCTGTTCAGAGAGACATAGGGACTTTTGGCTTTTGCATCAAACAAGAACCAAAGAACTTGTGATCTGTCCACAAACCCACAATTTGAGACACTGCTGTCCTCTGTGTGGAGGAACCTGATCAGCTGGTGTTAACTGCCCTTGCATGCCTAACCCTGATCATAATTAAATGAGCACACCAGCCCTGGAGAGAGAGCTCATCACCATCTTTTAGGGAAGAAAACAGACTCAGAGAGAGCAAGACACCTACCTAAGATGGCACAGCCCATAAACCAGGGCTCACCCTGCACATGTCACCCAAGATCTTCACTGCCCCTCTGCGTCAGACAGAGACGGGGTGTGCGGGACACGGGCAAGGCTGTGCTGCTCTGCTATAAGATCAGAGCCCCCAGTTTCCTTTCCTGTCCCTAACCTAGGACCCCAAGAGGCTCAGTTTTCTTCAGGCAGCTCCTTGGTGGGTAGGTGAGCAAGACTGGGGGTCTTCATGCACTTGTAAGGCACACTGCTTGTGATGCTGCCCCACCCTGCTGGATACGGGAGCCATGGGGGAAAGGCCTCTAACCAGGGGCCTGGCCTCAGGCTGCTGAGATGGGCACACATAACCTTAGTAGTTTGCACAGGGACAGCTATGACAGAAGGCATTGACTCCAGACCCTAGAGCAGGGAGGTGACAGAGCTCTGGGGTGACGGTAGTGGAGCAGTTATAGGAGCAAAGGTGTCAGCGTCTGCCCAGCACACCAAGCTAAGACACAGGTGAGCCAGGGACTTGGGACAGTACAGACTAGATGTCACAAAGAGAAGCTGCAAGGCTGGAAATAGAGGTATCTTGGGAGGAGAGAGGGTCCTGCGTTGGAAACCCCCACAGGTTTCCTCCACAGACCCCTGCACATCCTGATCTGGATGCCTGTGTGATGGTCTTAGATTCTTGCTGTCGGTAGCTACCCCAGGACTTGTAAGCGTGAAATCACACCAGGACGGACAGACAGTCCTGAGGTCTGGTCCTGCCTCTGCCCGACTCAGTACTTCCAGGGCAGATTTCCTGGACCCTCTTTGTCCTCAGCTGTGACTGCCATACTGGTTGTGTGGGTGAGCAGTGGTCAACTGCCTGCCCCGGCCCCATGCACCAGAGTCTGGCTAGAGAGGACTGGACTAAGGAGAGTGGGCAGCTGCCCCTGGAATTGGATACACAGCAGGGGCACTTTGCTTTCAGCTGTGTTGGCTGTGATCTTGGTGGGAGTCTTGAGTGAGAGGAAGGGGACAACGGTGTGAGCAGTGTCTGGGAGCATAGGCATGGTTCCAGCACAAGGGTCTTCTTCGTTCTTACGGGAACACTCAGCAGTCAGCCTCTGAGATGTCCTCTGGGGACAGTGGCCTGCAGAGTCCCTTCCCTTCCCTTTGTAGGCCAATCTGGGACCCCGTATTTCTAAGACCTACCTTCTGCAACTGCTGCTGCCTCCCCCAAGACCGCAGCCACAGTCTTCGCGTCTCAGGTCCTTCAGTCACAATGTCTTCCCCTTGGAATGATGTGTGTCTATGCCAGGCCCCTTCTCCAACACCCACATTGTCCCACATGCTCAACACCCAGCCTGTGTGATTCTAGTCCCCAGAAAGCTGCCTTTAGCTTAGGCTTCAACAGGAAAAGCAGCCGGTCCTGGAGTTGCTGGCTGGCCCTATCCTCTGGCAACAGCCTAGGGAGCAGCCATCTCTTACAGTCTTCTCTGTCCATCATACCATAGGGACCACGGGCATCATCCTCCTCCAAGAAAGACACTGGCCAGCTTTAGGGCTGGGCAGCAGGGATTTTTTAAAAAATGCAGCCTTGGAAGGCTGGCTTTCCCTCCTAACTCTGCCTGTGAGCTTTGCTTCTCTCCAAAGACTAGAACTGTACATGACTGCAGCACCGGCCTCTTGGACTCTTGGTCTCTTCTTTGGTGCATCAACCATTAAAAGAAATGACCTGCCAGGATTGTGAGAAGTAGAGGAGAGTCAGAGACTCTGGCTCTGTGCCCTGCAGCGGTCTTATGAAGGTTGTTGTTAGACTGAGGTGTTCTTCTTGATGGACACTGAAAGCAGAATTACCTAGCAGAGGCTCAGCAATAAAGGCTGAGCCCAGTCGTCAAGTGGCAGTTCTGGGTGAAGTCGTGCTTGCGATGGCTACAGGCAGCCCAGGGTCCGTGTCTGTGTTCCTGGAGGAGAGCGATGGGCATGTCCGGTCTGAGCTCCTGTCCACTCATGGTCTCCAGGTCTGCAGCTCTCTGCTGCTGTTTCTTCTCACTCCAGGTGCCCCCAGCAGCTCCAACAGGAACATGAGGTCAAATTCTACACCTTGTGCTGCAATGTCAGAGCCTTGGCTACCATGTCCAAAGAGCCCGAATCAAGGCAGTAGGGATCTGATGTCCAGAGAGGTCAAGGACATTGATTGCAGTTATACAGCAGGCCTTTCGGGCAGTGAGGGAAGATGAGCAAGCTGAAAAGAATGGTGTTTTTCCTGGAACAGCTCCATGTGTGGCCAAGCTTGGGAGTGGCTATGAGGGAGTGAGCGGAGTGACATTTGAGGAGGAGTGGGCTTTGAATGAAGAAATTCAACCATTTTGCTCTAAGTCTGGATTTCCTGACCTCAGCACTTTTGAGTCTGGGGCTGGCTTACCCTTTGCTGAGCTCTGCTCTGTGTACTGAAGGGTTTTGGTGGCCTCTGATTGACCTCCATCTGCTAGATGACAATAACCTCTCTTAAGCTGTGACAACCCACACTGCCCCAGGCAACCTCTCACCTGCTAACTCTGCTACTCCTTGGAAAAGTGCTAGGGGCAGAGGGGCGAGCTGATTGGTGTGTGAAATATCAGTCCAGCCATCTGGAGCCCCTGTGGAGAACACCACTGGGGCCACTGGACCTCCTGAGCCCAGAAGCCCAGGCTGGTGCAAGAGGCATCTCTGCATCTTGGGGACCATAGACAGTATAGAGCACCCAGAATGTCTTCTGTCGTTGCCCTGCAAGGAGCTGGTCAGCTACCCTGGGGAGCAGGAAATATTTCTCATCCCTTATGCACTTAACTCCTGCAGCAGCCCCAGAGCAGAGAATCCTTGTCCCCATTTTGCAGAGAAGGAGACTAAAACCCAAAGAAGTTAAGAGGCCTTTATGGAGTGGCAGAAGACTTGATATCTATGAGAAGTTCTGGGAAGGGTGTAACAGCTCCAGAAGTGACCAAGATCAGGCCTTGTAGCCAGCTCTGACTCCAAGCGGAATGCTCCTAAGTCCAAGGCCAGCCCAAGGGTGTGGACTGTATCTTCAGTCAAGTCCCTGGGTTCTTGTCCCCAGAGACACCTCTCATGATGTCCTCCTCTCTATCTCTTCTCAGGGTGACATGGGAGCATTGGGTCCAATTGGCTACCCAGGACCCAAAGGCATGAAGGTAAGTTAAATGTGGGCTCCCCAAGTTCAGGTCCCATCCCAGTTCGGCACCTCAGAGGGAAGGCCCTGATATCACTGAGAGGGAAGACAGGAAAGGCTGACTAGCTCAGTTCTCTGGTCTGAGAGCTGGCCAGCATCTGTGTGTCATTTAGCTCGACATCTTTATTGGACACAAAGTCCACAAGCTGAGTGGGAGGCCAATGTGGTTCTGGGATTTGGGACTCATGACCAGTGATATAGAAACCCTCATGGCAAGCAGTAAGCTTGGTCCACACAAGTGGAAGAGACTGGCCAAGGCCAGTTCAGGCACCCTTTGCTGTCAGCCTCTCCTGCTCTGGGTTTAGTTTAGGGATCAGGTGCCGCAGCTTCTCTCAGGTCATCACACAGTCCTTTCCCTTGTGAGGTGGGCATCACTGCCCACTTTGCTCCAGCTGAGGGGACCAGGTCAGGATCTTGAAGCATGTCAGTTCCTGATTTCTGTGGCCTTGCCTGTCTTGCAGGGCTTGCTGGGCGGCATGGGGGAGCCCGGACAGAAAGGTGATAAGGTGATCGGAATGCTCCCTACTGCCTTACCTCGTGCCCTTCCCTGGTGACCGGACTACTCCCTTCCTGCCTTACCTCGCGCCCCTCCCCCGTACCTGCAATGGCTTGGCTACTCCGCCTCACACTGTCTTCCCTCGCAGTCTTCTGCGCCTACCATTCTGGCTTATTCTGTTCTCTTGGTGTGTGTGAGGCTCAAGTGAACAGTTGTAGGGTCTGATGGTTGAGGCAGATAGAACAGGAGGGGCTGTGGAGACATGGGTCTGGAGTAGGTCAAGACTGACCTCAATCTCAAATGCGGAGCATGCCAGTAAGGCATGCAGGGATCACGGCCTCAGAGCATGTAGGGTAGAGACTTCACAGGACCAGCCCACACAGGTACTGGTATCTCCGTGTGGCTCTGAGAGCCCGGGCCTAGAGAGTAGCTAGGCTGAAATACTATGGGAAGCCTATGCTGAATGGCCCTGCCACTGAACGTTTGTTGTCTCAGCCCTGTGCCAAACCTTGTTGAAAAGGGGAGGTGAGCCCCAGGGCCAGAGACAAGTAACACCTAGCCTAGGTCGCACAGCATCGGAATGACAAACACCCAGCAAGAACAGGAGTGCTGTGCCCTGAACAGATATCCTTCCTTTCCCTCCAGTATCTATGTGAGCCTAGAATGCCAAAGGGGATGTGGCACATTTGGGGGTGCCCCTGAATATCTACAAGAGATGGCCTCACTGCTTAGTCTCTCTTCATCCAGACACCTGCGCCTGTGCCAGTTGGCTGGGCTCTTGTGTCCTCTGGAGGCACCTCACTTCCCAGAGAGTTCCACCACTGAACAGAATTTAAGTCATAAGATCCGAGTGGACAAGGCTCTGGGAAGTCACTTGCTCTAGAACCTACAACTGACAACTGTGGAAACTGAGTCCCAGAGAAGGGACAATGTTGATCAGCCAGCCACTGGTTCTCACCTCTACCTCAGCCCAAAATGGCGATCCTGCCTCCAGGAATCTCAGAATGAGACTGTTCCTGAGAGCTGTCTCCTCCCGTTTTATAATCCTCTCTAGTGCTGGCATTAAAGGCTACCACCTGGTTTCTATGGCAAACTAGCATGGCTACTGGGATTAAAGGTGTGTGTTACCACTGCCTGGTCTGTAAGGCTGATCATATGGCTGTTTTACTCTCTGAACTTCAAGCAAGCTTTATTTATTAAAATACAAATGAAATATTACTACAACCCCCCAAAAATAATAGAGCCAGATGGTTTTGTTCAGTCCTCCTCAGGCAGCCAGCAAGATGGGGTAGCTTCAGCTCTTTTTCTACCTGTTGCTGGCTCTCTGATTTCTCCCATCATGCACAAGCCTCTGTTGCCTTTCTAGACTCTGCCTGCATCCTCCCAGCCCTTTCGTCGAGCCCTCTTAAAATGAAGGACTTGTGGGGGTGAAGTGGCTCCCGACACCCTCCTGTCTGTTATGAGGCTGGAGACGTCAGCTCTGTGGAATAGCTGAAGTCCTGGCCGAGGAGAAAGGAAAGCTTTGCATTGCACGGGTGATAGGGCAGGGCTGGCCACCAGTGTGCAATGCTGGAAAACATGGACATAAGGGAACCTGGTGTATCATGTCCTTGTCGCAGTTGCTGGTGGAGATGTTCAGCTCTGAAACAAACTGAAGGAGGAGGAAGTCATTCAAGGTCCCTTAGGGAGAGTCGCTGCCCTGCCCCTCGGCTAGGCCAGGGCCCCCAGCTTGTGCTCCGGCAGCCGTAATCATGCTGCCTCTAATCCTCTCTGCAACATGGAGCCGTCATTCATCCCTGTATTCTCCTGCTCATTCTGACTGTCCATGACCCCACCTGGCCCTGAGTCAGGCTCTCAGACCAGCCAAGGTGCATTCTGGAGTGGCCTCCTGCTCAGTCTGGCTCTCCAGATTTCCTTTTAGGACTTTTACCCTCTCCTTCTCTCATATTTAAATATTTTCAGCCCTTCTTACACATGGCACACAGACAGACAGAGAAAACCTCCCTAACCTCTATAACCTTGTATGAGATCTCCCAAAACAAACAAACAAACAAAAAAAGCAAAAAGCAAAGAGCAAAGCAAGTTGAAAAAAAAAAAGTTTTCAATTTCAATTTTTGTTTCCGTGATACAGTTGTGTGCCAAGTCACAGCCTTCATTGCCACCTTGGTCTTCTGAGACTTCTCCTTCCTCCTGCTCCTGGAGCTTCATAAGGTCTCAGTGACCAGAGCAAGTAGGCTACTGAAATGTAGGCCAAGACTACAGGCTAGTAGGCTAAGGGCTTCAATATGGTTCTAGCCCAAAGGCATGTTTCCAGCTGGCCTGGGGACAGCTCATTTACCAGAATTGAACCATGAGAAGCAGAGGAATCCTGTCACAAGCCTTCTGAAGAGACCCACCCAGAGCTCAGTCAGGGCCCATTTGATTCCTGTTGCACACAGTCCTAACAAGCCAGCTAGCTGGAGTCTCTCACGATAGCTGATTCAAAGCAGTTAGAAGCCAGCTGGTGCAGAAAGAAGACAGGAAGACTTGGCAGGGCTCAGCTGCTGTGGAGGAGCCTGGAGGGTGAAGACCGTCCTACAGGAAAACTGGGGTCAGGTGGCCTCGGCAGTGCTCTGGGCAGCCATGGAGTGGGAGGCTTCCCCTCGCCCTAAGACTCCTCGCTCTACCTAGGGGATGGGACCTCAAGGGCTTTGGAGCCAAGGCTACTCTGGCCACAAGAACAGCCTCCACAAGGCTCCCTGGGTCTCCTGTCCGGGGAGAGCTTGGGGTTGTGCGCTCCACCTCCTTATAATCTCTTTGCTGGTGTGTACTCAGGGTGAACAAGGGCTCCCAGGTGTCTCAGGAGATCCTGGCTTCCAAGGAGACAAGGTAATTTTATCCGACACCTCCAGCCCCACCTCTGTCCTCATTCTGCTGTAATAGTGGCCTTTGGATTTCCTTCTTAGCCACGGCTACCTGTCTCAGTCTGTCCTTCTCACTGCCCCCAAATTGTCCTTGGAGGGCACATCTGTCAGTGTTTCCCAGCTGTTCTTAGGGGCACGTCCTGATGCTCCACCCAGTGGCACAGGACCCCAGTCTCTGGGCCCCCCTGACTTCCTCCCGTTTTCTCCTTCCCATGACTGTGTTTTGGAACCACTAAACTGTCCTGGGAGCCTCGGGCTCTTTGAACACACCCCTTCCCTTTCTGAGCCCAGCTCCCGGCCTCTGCACGACCCTGCTCAGGCGCCTTTTCCCCTATTTTCTCAGAAAGTGGCCTTGATGTCCTGGGCCCATGCCTGTCTCTAACTCGTAATACTCGCCCTAGTTTGGGAACCTGTGCTTAACCTCCTACAGACTGAATTCCATGAGGAACAGGGCCCTCAACTTCCCTGACAGCTCTGCTCGGGTCCCATGCTCAACTGAAAGTTCAGGACAAGTTGGCCAAAGGGAAGGGAGGAGGGAGGAAGTGACTAGCTGTGCTGACAGAAGGAACAACGGATGAACAGTGGTGGCCTTGATCTCCAGAGGCCAACTGTGGCCTGCTGAGAACGGCTTCTCTGCCTGGATTGACCATGTGTCCACATCTGGCCCTCCTGGCCAGCCCACCAAGCCTAGATGTTGACCAGCCCCCCTCCCCTTCCCTTCCTCTCCTAGCTGACTTGCTCTGATCCCGTATCCATGTCTAGGTTGTAACATACAGGCCAGGCTGTTCTCTTGGGTTCTGATACCCTGGAGGGCACTGTAGGGCTAGGATGGATGAAGATTCCCTGGGTCCTATATTGTAGGTCAGAGCTGCTCCCAACCCTGGCACCCAGGTCTTGGGGTACAACAAGTGTGAGCTCTGCCCAAGCCTGCAATGGGGGAGCAAGGTCATTTTTCCTGAGGATGGCTTGGCAGGAGGGTACTGTGGTTGCTCTTGGCACAGCTATTCTCGGATAACCCAGTTTGCTTTCTCTTTCACAGGGCAGTCAGGGCTTGCCAGGGTTACCAGGTGTCCGAGGGAAGCCAGGGCCTCTGGTAAGCTCCTCTTCCTCATCTGTCCACCTGGCTGTAGCTTTGGGATACTGAGGCTAGTACCCTCCACTTACTTATGGACCATGGCTAGGGTCACACCCACAGCCAAGACTTCGCTTGCCTTTCAGTAGTCCCGGAGTGGAGCAGGGTGAGGCACAGATGGCCATTGGCCAGTTTCTGGGTAGAGTTTCTGAAACTAAGGGCAGGAGTCACGCTGGGTCCAAGCCTGGCCCCAGGTCCTGCACACCAATGGAAGCAGACTCTGCATGCCGGGGCACACTCCTAATGTCACTTATCTCATGTCACTCAGTGTTAGCATGGTCACCTCTGTTGTCACTTTCTTTACATGCATGCTGCCCATATCCAAGGAGCCGAGGGTGGGCAATGGTGGCAGCCTCCATTTCTAGATGTGGAAGTTTAGATTCTGAAGACTGACATGACTTGCCTGGGTCTCCTGGACTGGTACATACAGCAGAAGACGTTGCAGTGACTACACCTTTTTAGCCTACTAGGCAGACCTCACTTGTGTAGTTCCAGAACTTTCCAACTGCCTTCACCTGAGGATAGAGTGTTGGTGGAAGGTAGGGCCATGCTGATCCTGTGTGGTGATCCTACGTCTTCCACAGGGCAAAGCTGGAGACAAAGGCGCTCTTGGGTTTCCTGGACCTCCTGGTCCTGAGGTACGTGATATCTGTCTGTCTGTCTGTCTGTCTGTCTGTCTGTCTGTCTCTTTCTCTGTCTCCCTCCCCCACCCCCTACATCTGACTAAGACTTAATGTTGTACCCATAGATGGTGAGGGAGTTGCTAGGGATAACATATAAAATGAAAGACAAGGCCAAGGCTAGAAATGGGCTTAGTATTGCATGCTCGGATCCCAGCACTATGGGGATAGAGGCAGGAGGATAATTGATAGCTCAAGGTCAGCCTAAGCTATGTAGCTAGACCCTATCTCAAAAAGAAGAGAAATCCACAGGTCAGTACCCTCTGTGCTCTTCCCTCCTCGTCTTGACCTGTCTTACCAGGGGCTCCCCAAGCTAACCTCAGCGTCCTTCCCTAGTGATGGCCAACCTGACACTTGTGGTTCCCAAAGAGCCATCTCCAAAGCCTTCCAGGGCTGCTGCCAACTCCCGTTTGGAGATGTGGATCTACTCACAGAGACCTCCTCTGAACCTTTCTTTCCCTGGCTGCTCCTCAGGGCTCAGAGCTCCTAGACATGGTGGGGAGGGCAGGGAGCCGCTGATTCTGGATTGGCTGAAGAATGTCAAACAAATAAGGATGGTAAAAACAGCTAAGCACTGGGGAATGTGGAGAACACAGGGCAGTTGCTGATGCATGTGGTGATTGTCTCGCGTAAGAGCTGAGTAAGATCATAGACACCAAGAGGGTCCCCTCTAACAGCAGTATGCTACCTTAACCAGGGTTTCTGTGCATCTCAGGCTTGTTGCCACCCAGTCTCCAGCCAGGGCTCCCAACCCTTTCCTGGAGCTCCCTAGCCTCAGGGCCTTGGTCCTCCATGAGATTCTTATAGCCAAGGGAAGAGCCTGGCCCTATAGGCTCACCCAAGGTTTCCAGAGATCACTCAACATTCCCCAGTGGATGAGGGCATGCTTCCTAAAAGCCACAGTCTGACTCTTTGCTCTGTTGACTTTGGCCAGGACACAGCCCTATCTTTAGACAAATGAACTTGGCCTCTCCTCCATTCACTGTTCAATGTAGAAAAAGACTCCTGAGTCTGGATTTCCAAGCAGCCTGGCCAATGAGGGAGGAAAGCTCACTCCTGAGCATAAACTGATGGAGCTGGGGAGCTGGGGAGCAGCTAGGGAAGGGAACTTGCCATACCATGGCAGGGGGATGGGTGGGGTGTGGGAGAGCCCTGCCTCTCCCTACGGATGGGAAATCAAGACTTGGAGCCTCAGGGTCACTGTTCAGTAGCAGTTCAGCTTGATTCTGGCTCCCAAGGTCCCTGCTTGGCCTATCTTTGTGCTGCTTTGGCCAACTCCATGGCCATGAGAGACTCTGGCTGGGTCATGAGTGTGCTGGTGTCTGCTGGCTAGCACCTGGCCCTCAGGAGTGGGGAGGGACCCCCTGCTCACAGCCTCTGGACTGAATTGCCTCCTGTATTCAATACCAGAACCCAATTGCACCCTGGCATTGTGTTCCCACAGGAGAAGGGAAACCCCAGGCAAGGGTGGTTTCCCAACACAAGCTCTTGTAGATACAAGTTTGTATTGTGCTCACCATCAGGTGCCAATCTAAGCCCTTGGCTTCCATCACTCATTTCAACCTTAGCTAAAACTCTATAGGCCAAAGCCCAGAGATGCTGGGTAACTTTCTCATCACACAGAGAAGAGGTAACAGGACAGGATTTGGGTCCCGTTTTGAAGAACTTCAATTTCAATGTGCTAGCTGCAAACTCAGGACTGCAAGCCTAGTTTGGTAGCACACACCCTTAATCCTAGCACTCAGGCAGCAGCAGCAGGGGGATCTCTGGGAGTTCAAGACCAGCCTGGTATGCATAGCAAGTTCCAAGCTAGTCTGGATGACACAGTGAGACTTCCAAAGAAAAAAATAATCATTTGGGAAAAAAAGAAAAAGAATTGAACAGAAATTAGTAGTATGAGGTTAAAGGGAAGAAAAGAAAAAAAACTAACATAAAAACAAAGAAGAAAAGGAGTTTTAGTCATAGACAGTCATGGAAGGAAGGAGTAGGGCTGTCCTAAGCTCATGGGTTTCTAGGCTGGATGAAAGGAGGTATCCCACATAAACCTGGAGGTTTCCACACTGCCTTGCAGAAGCTGGCCCAGTCAAAGAGCACGTTGCCCCCGTCTAGCAACTATGATAGAAGCAAGCCTTTGGGGGTGGGGAAAGGGGTCCCCAGCAGAGGCACCAGGGTAGAGAGGGGAAGGAGGCCTCTCTGCTGCAGACTTGAGCTGTCTGGATAGGCCCTCAAAACTGCAGGCCAGCATGGGAGTGTGTTGCAGAGTCCAGCACTCTGGGCAGGGATCTTAGAAAGTCTAGCTTCTGACCAGAGGGGCCACGATAAAGGATGTCAACTGTTGCCTCTGCACAACCAAAGTGGCAAAAGTCTTCTCAGGCCAGGCAGCTGACTCGGGGTTCACTGTTCCCAGAGCCTGGGACTCCATTCTCTAAGTCAGATGACCGTGTGTGACAGCCTTCACATGTTTCTGGATGGTCTTCTATATCTCTTGCTCCACACAGCTCATGCAGCAGACTGCCTTTGACCTTGATGTATCACTAAGGATGACCTTGAACTCTTTATCTTCCTGTCTCTGACTCCTCCTCCCAGTGCTAAGATTAAAGACGTGGATCACTACACTCAGTTCCTTCTCTGTTTTCCCAGCCACTCTGCAAGGTCAGACTGGGGGCTGAAGAGAAGGGATCAATAACTGAATGACCTCAGGTCACACAGCAGCAGTGCTGGGGTGGACACCCATGGCACACGGTTGGGAGGCACCTGCCAAGCAGCCTAGGTGACTTAGCTCTCTGCTTTCCCACAGGGTTTCCCAGGAGACATTGGCCCCCCGGGGGACAATGGTCCTGAAGGCATGAAGGTGAGTTCTCTCCCTCCTAAGGTCCTTGCCTGAAGAGATCTCATGGCCCAACTTGGCTGCCAACATCAGATGGAGGTACTACCTCTGAGACTCTTTCTGTTCTCTTTCCCCAGGGTAAGCCTGGAGCCCGAGGCCTTCCTGGACCCCCTGGGCAGCTGGGAGCTGAGGTGAGATGCCTCTGTCCCCTCCTGTCCCTCTTTGTCTTCTCTCGCCTGTCCCAGCACCCAGCTGGCTCTGTCCAGGGTGGCAAAACCTTGTCTGGGGCCAGAGCCAGTCCAGATTCATCACCAGAGCCTCCGTTCCATTGCAACCTTGCCTGTGACTCTTCTCTGACCTGGAGGGACAAGTGACTTCCTTCCTCACCTGTCACAGTTTATGTGGGAGGATGGGAAATGTCAGTCCCTTCTTAGAAGTCCCTTCTTGGAGATCCAGAGAGGGAAATGACTGCCAGGTCCCATGTTAGTAGCATCAGGGCCTTGGCTAGAACCCAGGTTGCCTCAGTCTAGACTCCATGCTCAGATTCTATGCTGTTCTCAGATACGCTACTGGGAGACACTAGGGCATCATGGGAATGCCATGCCTTACCCAGCTAGGATGTCAGCAGAGTTCACCTGCACCTGGTGGGAAGGAGCTGGCCTCGGGCCTGTTGGGCCTTCCACAGGCAGCCTGGCTTTTGCTCGTACATGAGGCCCCCGGCCTTCCTTGGCATCCTTGTGCACAGCTCAGGGAGAAGGAGCAACCACAAACAGGCCTTTGATGATGCGATCCTTTCTCTGAGCTGGGTGTGGGTCTGGCAGAATCCCAGGGCTGGCTCCAGGAATCGCTGCGTGGGGTTGGGAGGTGGAGTACTTGCTACAAGGTTGCTTTGAGGGGCCTGTGGTCAGGCCTGGGCTGCCAAGAGGGTCAACCTGGAGGGTACTGTGTGACCTGCCGAGAGCTGGAGAGTCGTAGCTAGGAACAGGAATAGAGGGGAGAGAAGAGAGAGAGATTGCAGCCCAGGCCTCTGTCTGCTCATGTAGCTGTCCAGGCAAAGCCAGGCTCTGGGCTTATGAGGCCTTCACTCATTCACCAGATACCCAAGACACTGTGGCTTCCTGAGTGTTGTGTGCAGGGTGGCATAGCATCTTTAAAACAGCAAGTGGTCACCCCTTCAGCTGAGGCCTGTCATTGAGGATATTCACTCTGGGGAAGCTGAGGCACACCAGTTTCTGCACCTCCCCACCTGTGGGGACAGACTGAGCCGGGTGCTCCACCCACCTGTGAGGACTCTACACACTCTGCACCTTTCTCTCCTCACAGCACAGGTTCTCTCAGAATCCCATTTAATTTTCTCCTTTGTCTTTCTTCTTGTGTTCTTCTGCTCCAGGGAGATGAAGGACCTGCGGGGCCACCAGGAGTCCCTGGCTTAGAGGTGAGTGTTGCTGACCAAGAGGAGGTGAGGCTTCTTGGAACTGAGCTAGTGGGCACATGCAGGGCAGCCAGCAGGGAGGCCTCTGGCCAGTCAAAGAAGAGATACTGAGGGCGAGTGTTGGTGGCCTTAACTGCCTGCTTGATTCTGTTGGGTTCTATGTGGCTGTTTCTTTGTGGATTTTTCCAGGAGCACCTCATATTGCTCAGTTCTATCAGAGATGAACAATTATATCAGAGGCTACAAAAGTGGAAGATCCGGTCCTGGGTCCCATCGCTAGGATGTGGTGTGGATTCCCTGAGCCTAGGGACACATTCTTTCCCCCAGCTTACAACTTTCTTGCATACCATCTGCCTACCTGTGCCACGGGCAGCAGTGTTAGCGGGTAGTCTGTGCCGCTGCGGCGGTGTTGGCCAGCAGTCTGTGCTACCGGCAACAGCGCTGGCCGGCACTCTGTGCCTCTGGCAATGGTGCTGGCCAGCAGTCTGTGCCGCTGGCAGCGGTGTTGGCCGGCAATCTGTGTCACCGCAATAGTGTTGGCCTGCAGTCCACAAGGCTTCCGATCTCAGTGTCTCTTCATACTCAGAAAGGATGAGGTACCCAAGAGCGTTTGCTAGTGTCAGTCACATCTTATTGTGAATATGGGAATAATTAAAACCAACACACTCTACATGTGCTTGTTAATTCAGTGGAAATTAATGATAAGCCTGCTTCTCATAGGCAGAAATCTTTTTTGTGTCCACAATCACTGTGCTTCCTAAATCAAGGCATGAGGGTGGGACAAATGTGGCATTGCTTTCCCGTTTTTCAAGCCTCGTGGATGTCACTCTGGTGAAGTCATCTGGGTTCTCACTTCAGTCTGTGATGGCACCATGTGTCACACAGACTCTGGTGAAGGCAGGTGACATCTCATGGCCACTTTGAAGCAGACTTTCCCACCTGACCCTCCCAAAGGGGTCCCTGGAGTCTCAGTTCTCTGACCACGTTTGGAAGTCTGCATCACTCTGTGCCCAAGTCCTCCGCCCATCCTCTCCCTGTCCTCTCCCATAAAAAGCAGGGGTCATTGTCCCTACTTATGACAGCTCAGCCCAGGGATTGGGGAAGCAATGCTGAGGCCACACAGCTGGAGACCATCTTTGAGTTTCTT
>LOJH01000121.1:22486-70231 GCA_001685095.1 Ellobius talpinus | reverse complement strand
TCCAGTTCCAGGAGATCTGACACTTCACACCAATGCACATAAAATAAAAAAGTTAAATAAACCATAAAAATATTTAAAAAAATACAAGTCAGATCTGAAGCACTCTGTCTAGGATCCAAGAACTTGGAACCCATGGGAAGAACTGGAGTATAGAAGAGGAACACATAAATGAGAAGATGCCCCTCAAGTCTGACCTTCAAGATAGAGAAAGGGGAAAGTCCATGATTCAGTGTGCAATCAGAGGCCTGAATCATGGCCTTGAATAGGAAACTATGGTAATTAGGGAATATTCTGCCATCTGAACTCTTGGACTGGGGGAAGACTTTTAAACAAGAAATGAAAGAGTTTCTCATAGCCAGAGACTACAGACATGGAGGTAAAGTGATCAGTCCAAGTGCCATGCAAGCAGAAAAACTTAGTAAAATAACTACCCATTCTCCTTTGAGCCAAAGGCTGCAGAACGTAAGGCAATACAAGGGAAATAAAGCCTCTGATGGACTGGCTCACATAAGTCATTAGGGACACTTGGCTATTACAGGCTGAGGCTCCTGGAAGACAATAGAGGGACAGACATTACTGAGGGATTAGGCAGGAGAAAGGCAGGCTTTGATGTCCAGTCTACTGGGTCCAAAACAAGATGGCTCAGAAAGTCTAACAACTTGAGTTCAACCCCCAGGATCACATGGTAGAAGGAGGTCCTCTGACCTCTGCATGTGTACTACTGTGTACACACACACACACACACACACACACACACACATAAATATAAAAAAGTTTTAAAGAAGGAAGGACTAGTGAGATGACTCAGCAGGTAAAAGCTTTTGCCTCATAAGCCTGACAACCTGAGTTCAATCACTGGAACCCACAAGCCTGTAAAGCATTTTAAAAGGTACTTATTTCAGCAGGTACTCAGGACCGGCATGGGGCTTTTGTGGTTTTATTGAATCCCATGGTTGGATAAGATCTTTATGAAGTAGGAGAAGCCCTGGAAGATGTACTTTAATAGGCATGCACATAAATTTAGTTTGTAAGATACTAAAGCATTCAAATAGGAATGAGAGAAAAAAACAGAGAATGGGTTTTGTCCAGGACATTATAAGGCAAAAGTGGCAAGACTTGTGTTGACGAGTTATTAGTGAAAAAATTAACAATAAAAAAATGTGGTGCCAGCGAACTTTTAAAGCCCAAGCAAAAATTCACAGAATGCATCAATGACTTAAGAAAAAAAAAGTAGAACTAAAAAAATATTGTTTGTTTCAGAGGTGGACAGAGTATGTAGTGTCCATTTCTCCCCTGCGAGAAAATAGACTGCAGGTGGAGCTGGTTCATTCAGGCCAGGATCCTTTCAACAGTCTAATAATGGAAAACTAAGTGCCACAGTGCTGACCCAGAGCCTGCTAGAATCAGAGGCAGCTCCAACAGGTAGCACAGCAGGCAAAACTTCAGCCTTGCTTCCCCTCAGGCATGGTTCAAGCTAACCAGCACTCAGCCCCAACCAAGGTCATCAGAGGTGGGAAGGTGTACATCAGCACCCAAGATGCTCATAGAAATGACTGTGGATTATGGAAGACTAGCCACCCATGCAAGTGTTGTACCCAACATTGCTCCTTGAGCAAAAATATCAATACAAGTGATGAGATCTTTACATGCTACATAGAACCTTACTAATATTTCATTTTTAGCATCTCCTTAGCCACTCAAGACCATCTGGTACTTACTTGCAGTAGAGAGCAATGGGCTTTTAGTGATTCTACCCACCCTCTATAAAAGTTTTCATTAGTGCTGCGAGATGCCTCATGGAGAAAATGCTCGCCCTGAAAGTGTGAAAACTGGAATACATATCCCCAGAACCCACACAGAAGTTAGGTAGGCATTGCAGGCAGAAACAAGATCCTCTAAGAAAGCTGGCTAGCTAGACTAGCTGTTTGGTACAATCTAGGTTCAAATAAGAAGAGACCTTGTCTCAATAAATAGAAATAAAGAGCAACAGGGAAAGACACCTGGATATCATACCTTTGGGCCTTCACATGCATCATGTGCACACTCATCCACCACAGACATAAGCCCACACATATGTAAACATACACACAGAGAACATGCACACAAATACCTGCAAAAGAAAAGCTTTTATTATATAGTATTAGGCATTGAGAGTTTTGCAGATTTCAAAAATCACCTGGAAAGACATAACAATAGCAGTTAGGGAACCTGAATAAAAGCATGCTCAGGTGGGAAAGGGCACTCATGAGACATTAAGGTTGTTGGGTAAAAATCCTAGTATAAGGGGTAGGCTACCTCCCAGGAGTTATTGGCTAAGGAGGCCCCCCGAGACCTCCAAAACAATAAAGGCTACTGCTCCTGCTTTTGGAGGCAAGCCGGAACTAGACAGGGAGGATTCTACTGCTTAAAACACACACTTGAGTTGGAGGACATGTAGATATCAGGGTGGGGTTGAGCTGGGAGCTCCAGCATTGCTGGCTGGCTTTCCAAATGTCAAAAAGCAATATGCAGGCTGGTGGGGGTATGGGGATGACTAATGCTCACAGTTCTGCTCTGCTATGGACCTGCAAACTCCACCATCAACATGCCAGGCAAGATGTACCCACTAGGGTAACCAATTGCTTTCTGACTGGATTCAAGGCTGGCATCGCTGGAGGAAACATCTGCCTGGTACTATGAGCTAAGACAAACACTGGCTGTGGAGGTTATAGGTTCTAGTGGGAAAGCAACTGTTCTCATCTTATTAGACAAGTGTGACATGCCTGTTAAAACTGCCTTCCAGACATTTGCTCTCAGGCCCACAGATTACTGCCGCTGTTGTCTTTGTGTTGGTCATGGAAGGTGTCAAACTCATAACCTTGTCAAGCTTCTGAGAATAAATGACTGCTGCTATAGCATAGTAGCCTAGTAGCCCAAAGGCCCAATGTTCAAACCAAAAATGGAGGAAAACAATCAGTAGCACACCTTCAACATAACTGAGAGAACGTCAGAGCCAGCAGAAGCATGTGGTGCTGAGTAGTTATTTCTGCAAACTGCACACTCCCTCCTGATGGGAAAGGAGGTTACAAGACTGGAGGAGCTAAGGAAACAGACAAGGAACTTTTCAGGAAGCTCAGCAGGTCCTAGCATCACAAGGACCCTCTCCAAGGAGGAGATACTCTGGTGGAGTGAACTACAGGTTGTGCAGCAGCTCCAGGTACATGACTTCCGACACTTAAAATGAGAGGAACAGAAGGACAAGAAAAGCAGGAGAAAAGTGAAATTCTCCAGGCAAAAGAAAAAAATCAAAAAAGATCTTTAAAAACACTAAGCAAAGCACAATGGCATGTGTCTGTAGTTTCAGCTACTCATGAGGTTGAGAAAGGTGGATCACTTAAGTCAAAGCATTTGAGGCCAGTCTAAGAACACAGCAAGAACTTGTCCCCAAACAAAAATATCTAGGGCTGATGAGATGGCTCAGAGGGTAAAGGCACATGCTGCCAAGGCTACCAACCTGAGTCCAAATGTAGGCCCCATATGGTAGAGGAAGAACTGACTCCTGGGACTGGAGAGATGGCTCAGAGGTTAAGAACTCTGCCTGTTCTTCCAGAGGTCCTGAGTTCAATTCCTGGCAACTCCATGGTGGTTTACAACCATCTACAATGAGATCTGATGTCTTCTTCTGACATGCAGGCATGCACACAGATAGAACACTGTATACATAATAAATAAGTAAATCTTAAAAAAAAAGAACTGACTCCCTTAGGTCCTCTGATCTTCACACATGTGCTGTGCTATGTACACACAAATACATATACACTAGATTATTCAACAGAAAGATGTTAAAATATGGTAAGACATTAAACAACTAGATTCATGTTATTTTATAAATACAAAATTAAAATGTTAAGGCAAAGAAAAAGGATAGGAAAAGATATGTCAAGAAAATACCAAAAAGAACGGAACCAAGGTATCAATATTAACACACTAGATAAAATGAACCTCAGAGGAAACATTCAAGAAGAAGATTGGTTAGAGAGTGGACTAAAGACTAAAGCAGAAAAGCAAATTTTTGAAGTATACAGAAAGAATTAAACAGTATGTAAACTAATACAGAAAAGAGCTCATATTCAACTACATTACAATTAACTTCTGTTTCACAAAGGAATTGTGAGATACACAGACACACATACACAGTTAAATCTTTAGTTACTGGCCTATAACTCTCATAACCCTTGTTACTTCCTAAATGGTTAGGGTCCTACTGGAACATTATTAAAGGTTGCAAAGCATATCTCCTCCCACTGCCCCCATTCTGCCTTCCCTCCCTCCTCCTCCCTTTCCCCAGCCCTCTTCTGATCTGTTCTCTTCCTAAGACATGCCATAGGTACGAGAATTTCTCTTCTCTAAGACAGGTCATAAGAACTTGAATCTCCCTTGGCCTTGGTACTGCTGATCAATAAAGAGATTCTTTACCCAATCTGATACATTATCAATACCTCCCCCATTCCAGATCATATTCTAGGAATGCTGCACAGAAGCCAAGAAGACTCTGACTAGACCATCACTGCTGGGTTTCCCCACTCAGCCTATGAGCAATCATCCTTTAAAAAAAAAGATTTATTTATTTTATATCTGTGTCTTGCTTGCATGTATGTCTGTGTGACACATGCACGCCTGGTGCCCCCAGAAGTAGGAAGAGGAAATTGGATATCCTGGAACTGGAGTTATGGATGGCTTTGATCACCATATGAATGCTGGGAATTGAACCTGGATCCTCTTCAAGAACAAGTGCTCTTAACTACCAAGCCATCTCTTCAACCCAGCAATCATTCTTATACAGTGAAGTAGCCATAAAAATCCCAAAGGACAAATTTTAGAGTTTCTGCAGAGATAACACATGGAAGTTCACAGGTGAAAAGCTGGAGAAGACATGGCTGGAAACTGAGTTCCTTCTCCCATACCTTGTCCTATATATCTCTTCATCAGAATCCTTTATAATAAACCAATAAATAAGCATCTTGAATTAAATTACCAGCTGCTTAGAAGCAAACCAACAAGCTGCAGCTCAACTGGCACACGAAGGGGGCAATCCTGGAGGCTGAGCTCTGGACACGTGGTACTGTCAGAAAAGAATTCGGTTTAAGAGGACATCCAGCTGCTATCTGCTGCTGCTGCAGAACCGCTCCCTTGTTTGGTGTGCGAGGAAAACCCCACACATACATCTGGTATAGGAAGCAACGTGTCATATTGTGTATATAGGAGAAGAAACTGGGTCTAAGGCTCATTTTCTCCTCAGAAATGAACAAAAAATTAAGGGGATGTATTTGCATTACAAAATCCCCATATAACAAAAGATTAGCAGCAGAAAATACAAAATAATCAGGAAAACAGAAAAGCACAAAAATAAGCAATACAAAGAATCATTATACCTCAGGAAGGGACAGCCAATGATTTTCTACCCAATAATCAGGACAATGAAAATTAATATAACAATAAGGCATAATTTCATATCTACTGTAACTGCAAAATTTTAAAGAACTGTTGGTAGAAGCATAAGTATGATAAACACCTTAAGTTTCCCATAAGCTATAAAGCTGAAGATGTACACATGCGACGACCCGGCAATTAACTTGCAGCTACATCCTAGAACAACTGCTAAGCAAGGCTAGGACTATGGTGGGGAAAGTGTGGGTTTTTATTTTTGTTTTTGATAACTGTTTTGTCTGTGGTAGTTCTAGTTTTTGTCTTGGTGTACTCAGGCTCACATGTGCTAGCTAAGTACCACACCAGGATGTTACACCTCGAGCTCCTCTCTTCCAAATAGACAGCATCTATCTACAGATCTACATATGTTTTCCTTTGTCACAAAACAAACACCACCATGTGGGTGCTAGGAACCCAACCTGGATCTTTTTCAAGAGGATTTTCAAGCAAGTGCTCTAACCACTGAGTGAACTCTCTAGCCTCTAGAGAGTTTTTAAAGATCACTTTTAAAATGAACAGATAATCCCAGCACTTGGGAAGCGGAGACAGGAGTATCTCTGTGAGTTTGAGGCCAGCCTAGTCTACATTATCTAACTCCAGGCCAACCAAAGCTACAGAATGAGACCCCATCTCAAAAAACAGTAACAAAAACACGCTCCTGAAATTCTAGTTTCCATGCACTGAAAATAAGTAATTGCTACAAAAAAGAGAAAACTTCTAGAAGTAAACGTAACAATGAAAATAAGTTACTGAAGGATCAAGCATAAAAGTCATTTCAAAACTAAAGCCATTCTCTTTCAATACAATTAGACTCAAACATACAGCACAATTTCTGCCATCAAAGAAATTAAGTTCAAGGTCTGTTACACACTTATCTTCTGCAGCAATAATATACATGGTAAGTGCAGTGGTGCACACTTTTGATTTAAGCACTACACATGAGAGTCAGAAGCAGGCAGATTTCAGGCAGTTGAAGGCTAGTCCAGGCTATACAGCAAGTCCCAAGCCATCCAGGGCCACATTTCTCAAAAACAGTAAAAAGGTATGGTACAGCAGTATTGTGGAATTATATTACTCGTCATCTCTCATACTTAGGATTGTGTACATTATGCATTTCTCTTATGGTTGTAATAGGCCTCTAGACCTTAGTAGGCCCTGAGGTCTTAGCATAACTGACTCCATGATGGAAGTACCATTCAAGCCATAAAACTCAGCACACAGACAACACTACCTGAAAACAAAAACCTAATTCATCGAAGTCCATAGTTCTGGGAAAGTCTCTAAATGTACTAAGCTTCCTTTCTGACTTCTGTAGTTCTGCTTCCATCTCACTGTTCTTGTTGACTGAAGTATGTTAACCAGAGTATGGCTTTTGTGCTTAAATGCTCACCCTACGAAAGGCTTGGTGCTACAATGGAGTCTTGAACACCTAGTGTAGTTGCCAGCCAGCCAGCTAGCTAATAAAGACTTTCTATTGGCTTAAATCCATGTCCCAGGATCTTCTCTGGTGGATACCCACGACAGTGGTACCAATATCTTAAACCTAATAACACTAATCATGCTATTTTAATTTTTAGCTTATGCACTGAGCTTCCTTCTCTGTATTGAGTTTTCTGAATACAGACTGCTGTGATTACCCTGCAAATAAAAGAGCAAACAGCAGAGGGTTCTACCTGAGACAACACTACATTATAAAACTGTCAACCAGAGGCAGCTAATTTAGTCTATATTTTCCAAGGTGTTTTTCAAAAGACAATATAAAAAAACTAAAATAATTCTATTAGTGCAGGAGTGCAGGGCAAAGTTTGAAACCCAATAGTAAAGTAAGGGAGAAGGTTTTATATTTGGGATTTCTCAGAAATTTAATTCAATTATGAACATATTCCTTTAAAAAAAAACAAAAAAAAACCTACTGCCAAAAAAACTAAAAATAGAATTACCAGTTCTTGCCTAGTGGCCCAGAGGTACATATTTATATTACCAGCACCTTGGTGCTGAGACAAGGGAATGGCAGCTTGGGATATGTGAGAAGACCCTATCTCAAAACAACAAAACATCCCTATGATCCAGCCAGCCTACGACTGAGGACAGACCTAAAGAAAACACAATCATTGCAGCCCTGTTCATAGTATGAAAGCAGAGAATCAGTGGAGGTGCCCAACAACGGATACAAACAAATGGGTAAATATATCACTTAGTCAGAAAAAAGATGAGGTCTAATCTGCAGCAGTGTGGGGAAAGTTAAGCCAAGTAAAATATGCCAAGCAGATAAAGTCAAGGCATGTTCTTGCTCCTCTCTCTGTGGAAGCTTTAAAAGAGTTGATTTCATGGGAAAATAGAGTAGAACAAGAGGTTAGCAAAGTAGAACAAGAAGTTGGGAAAGGGAAAAGATGGAGTGGGAGAAAGTTCAATAATAGGAACCAAATGCCGACAGATAGGAGGAATAAAATGCTTATGACCTGCAGCACAGCGGGACGGCTACTGTTCACAATTTATAGTCTATAAAGAACTAGGGGGAAAGGAGTTTAAAGGTTCCAAACCCGCAAAGAAGAAATACTAAAATAGAAATGCTAATTACGCTGATTTGACCATCACACACAGTACGCATGAACTGACGTATCACCATACTGTACCTCATAAACGTACAATTATTATAAGTCAATTAAAAAATTCAGCTGGGAGTGATGACGTACTCCTGTAATCCCTGCACTAGGGAGATTAAGGCTGTAGGATTGTGGCAATCCGAGAGCAGCCTGGACTATGTACACACAAGACCCGCACAGACAAGCTAGGACATGAGAGATGTACAGGGATGCAAAAAACCAACTACTACTGGGCCAGCCTGAATTCACGTAGGCTGTTCTGTGAAATTAACCAACGCTTAATTTAAACAGCTGAGTTCTGGAACAGCTCATTTCCAAAACATAACCACAAGGGGAGACAAGGGCCAGTCGCAGTGAGAGGGCAGGAGCACTGAGAGCTTACGGGCTCCGTCCTATCAAATTTCGAACCCACGGTTATCAAAAACTGTCTAGCGAAGGTGCGTACGCCCTCCCCCGGAAAAACAAAAAACCTAGAGAACAGGAAAAACAGCCATAGCCAGTGAAAAACGCTCTCTTCTGCCCGAGCGGAGAGGCAGTCCCGATACAGAGCAAGCGCTACAAAGCCTGGCATTCGCCCAGCCTGGCGGGGAGCGCGACCTGGCCGCGTCGCATCCCCAACGCCGCATCGAGCGCCTCGGCGTCCGCCTTGCCCGGCCTCGGCTCCCCGCCCGGCCTCACAGCCCAGCCGGGCCCCGCCCTGAGGCGGTCACCGTACAGCAGAACCTCAGCGCTTACCATCCTAAATTTCTCCTCAGCCATCTTGGCTCCGCCCACCGCTGCGCGACCGGAAGCCAACAGTTTCGCCGACAGCCAGCAGAACCGGAAGTCGTAAACCGGGGATGGAAGGAGGAACCCGAGCCAGGAAGTAGGTTGCCGAGAGGGAGGCAGCGGCGGTGAGGTTGGTAAACTCCTGGCGTCTCCACAGAGTGACATGACCACAGATGGCATAGCTCGGAAGGAAAAGGTGAGGGAACTCGCAGCCGGAGGTCAGACATGATCTCTGCACCGGTCTGGATGACTATAGAGTGTAGCATGTCAGTCAGATATTAGATAACGAAGCGAAGTTTATGAAGAAAACAGTTCACTCAATAAATACAAGTAGCTCCTAAACATACGAAAACAAAACTACCAGGAAGAGAAATAATGCAAGGGTATGTTTCCAAGAGATTTGATCTACCTCACGTTGACAACAAAATTTGTCACCGACATATTTGTGAGGAAAACATGCTTTCTTCACCAGTGGAAACAAATTGATCAAGCTCTCAACAGCAGTTTAGCAACTAAAAAAATTAGAAATACACATAACCTTTAACCCAATTGTTTCAATTACAGGAATTTATTCTATACGTATAGACATGAAACATGGCTTTACATACAAAGGTATCCAATGCGTCATTGTTTGGAATAAACCAAAGCTTGAGAAACAACCTAAATACCCAACAGTAGAAATTAAATAAATTATAAGAAGTTTATATTATGTGGCATATGAAAAGAGGCAACTATTTACATGATAAGAATTGCCAAGGTACACTAATAGATAATGACAACGTGCAAAAATGCATATAGTATTTATGTTAATAAAGAGAAAGCAAAAATAAAGAATATTATGTACACAGTTATTTATTAGAAAATATTTTTGGAAGGATATTCAGATACTAAAAGTGGTTACCTCTAGGGAAGAGAACTGGGTAGCAGAGATGCAAAGAACAGAAGTAGACTTTTTACAACTTTAATTTTACACTATATGCACGTATTATCTATGCCAGTAATAAAGATAAAATTAACAAAATGTATCACATAGCATTCGGGTTGTGAGAACTGCTAAGAAAGAAATATATAACAATAGAAAATAACCAGGGGCTTCAACCTAGACTAGCAAGGCAAGCTTCTTCTAGGTTGATATTTTAAATTACATCTAAAGAATAAGGCATTAGCTGGAGGAAACAGGCTGAGGAAGCATGCAGACCAGGGAAGAATTCTAAGGCAGAGAAAGAAATTGTGCCAAGACCCTGAGGTTGGAAAAAGCTTGGCTACTTTGCAGCACAAAGGAGGACAGTACGGCTGGAAAAGAAAAATTGAGGAAGTGTTGGTTCCCGTGGTTGAGGAGGTTGTACAGTCCAGTAGGGTAGACCCGCCAAGGCCATTAGACCCGCCAAGGCCATGTGAGGGAGTCTATTATAACGGGCAATGGGAAGGCACTAGAGTTTTGAGTAAGGAATGGCTTGATAAGAATGAACAGTTAAAGAGTTCTTGTTAACTACTGAGTGGAGAATTAAGAATGCCAAGAATTAGCAGGGTGCAGTGGCAAGCATTTAATCCCAGCACTTTGGGAGGTAAAGGCAAGTGGATCTTCATGAGTTTGAGGCCAGCCTGGTCTAAA
Organism: Ellobius talpinus; assembly: GCA_001685095.1. Lineage (NCBI taxonomy): Eukaryota > Metazoa > Chordata > Mammalia > Rodentia > Cricetidae > Ellobius > Ellobius talpinus. The sequence goes on along the minus strand of LOJH01000121.1, from coordinate 59,782 downwards.
GTAGGGAGTTCCAGAAGAGCCAAGGCAAAATAGTGAGACCCTGTTTCAAAAAAGAATGTCAAGAATTGATAATCTAAGAGAGATTAGTTTCCTTGGATAGAGATGGTACAAAAGAATAGAAAAGCGGGTGCTTAGTGGCACACACTTGTGACCCTGGCACTGGAAAGGCTGCAGAAAGACCAGAAATTCATGAACAGCCTTAATAACATAGTGAGCTCCAGGTCAGCCTGTCTGGCTATATGAAACGCTGTCTCAAAAAGTAGTAGTAAACAAATAAAAATAAAAGAGGAAAAACAAGCCTGGCAATCTTAGCCCTGAGAAGGCTGAAAACCAGAGAACTGCCATGAATCTGAGGCTACTGTGGGCTACACGTGAGCTCCAAACTAGGCGTAGCTATATAAGACCTTTTCTCCAAAACAAACAGGCTGGTGGTCACAGTGGCACAGCATTTAGGAGGCAGAGGCAGGAGGATCACCCAAGATAGGCCTGTCTAGTCTATATAAGACATTAAAGAAATGTAGGAAATAGCTAGAGTAAATCTATGATCATAAAAATTAATGTTGGTGAATGAGGGAAAGAGATTCATGTTAAAGGAATACTGCCAGGTTTCTAACCACGAAAACAAATTATGTACAGCCAAGACTATACATAGAAACCCTGTCTCGAAAAACAAGAACAAAGCAAAAGCAAATTGGGTGAATTGTTCAGTCAGTTACTAAGATGGAGAGCCTTAAGGATGTTAGTAGAAAGTTAATGATCTTGTTCCCCAGTATATAAACCTCCTTCAGAGGGACCCTGTGAGGATAATATTCTTTAGTATGCAGAATCCTTTATTATATGTTTTACATTTATTTATCATGAAGAGGGGTACACATACTATGACATGTATGTAGTGGTCAGAGAACAATTCTTGGAAGTCAGTTCTCTCCTTCCACTGTCAGTCCTGAGGATGGAATTCAGGTCATTGGGCTTGGCAGCAAGCATTGTTACCCACTGGCCCATGTTACCCATCTCTCTTTGACCCCAAGACCTTAGGAAGAAGGTAGAAACCCCCCCTTTTTTATTGCAAGGGCTACCATTTTCATTTTTAAAAAGGGCATTCGTTTCTCAAATTGTTTGCATCAAAGTTAGTGTTTCAGTTAGGTAATTAGAATATCCTCAAAGAAAAATCCTAGGAATTCCTTAGAGCATGTTTAGTGTGTCACAAGCACATCTTCATTTCCCTTGGCAAACTCCCATCAGTGCGGCTCTGCTCATCAGAATGTTCAAATTATGTAGCTGTGGGATGAATTCTAAACAATCGCTATTCCTTCATTTAATGGCAGCAGGAAAGGTATTAAGCATCATAACGTCCATCTCTCCAGTGTAAGTCTAAATAAGCTGCAGCTACATTTCTCTATTTGGAGTATTTAATTTCTGGACTTTAAGGTCCTCAGCCAACTTTGTTCTGAAGCCACCTGCTGGGCATCTCTCTAGCATCTCAGGCTTCCCAGAACCCACACCATTAACAGTCAACATTGTAGGAAAATGCCCCTCTAAAAGCACAGTAAGTACTAAGTATTCATATTTTTCAAAATCCTTCATGGAATATTGCCTCTTCATGATAGTACAAATGACCGTAGTCAGTGGAGAATGTAGCCGAAGCAGACAGTGCTTTGCTTATAAGATAAAAATACTAGACACATCCAAATGTCCATCACCAAGGACAGTTTAAATGAATCAAAGCGACATGCTACTGTAAGATGTACTATCTAGCTTGTAAAAATTCCTGGACATGTAAAAGAAATAAGCAGCTGCATGTTATATAGGGAAAAGGTGAAGAAAAATATGGGTAAGCTTCCATTTGTGGATTAAAAATAAAAATTACCAGACTGGGCAGTGGTGGTGCACACCTTTAATCCCAGCACTTGGGAAGCAGAAGCAGGTGGATTTCAGTGAGTTTGAGGCCATCCTGGTCTACAGAGTGAGTTCTAGGACAGCAAGGACTGTTTGACAGAAAAAAAATCTATCTCAAAAACATCCAACCAAGAAAAGTTACTGGGCCCAAAGAGGGGGCTCATCAGTTAAGAGCACTCATGGCTCTTTCAGAGAGCTGGTATTTAGTTCCCAGCACCCACATCAGGCAACTGTCAACTGCCTGTAACTCAGTTACATGGGATCTGACACCCATTCTGGCTTCTGTAATGCACATATACGGTCCTTCATATACAAACACATAAAATAAAAACAATAAATCCTTTAAAAACAAAAAGATGCTAGGGACATGGCTTAGTGGTTAAGAGCATTCATTTTTGTGTATGTATATATATGTATATATGTATGCATGTATGTATGTATGTATATAGTTTGTTGAGACAGGGTTTCCTTGGTAGCCTTGACTGTCCTGGAACTCAATCTGTAGACCAGGCTGGCCTCAGTCTCACAGAGATCCACCTGCCTCTGGCTCCCATGTACTGGGATTAAAGGCAAGCGCCACCATCGCTCAGCCCATAGCCCTTGTTCTTGCAGAGGACCCAGGGTTGGTTCCTAGCACCCACATGGTGGTTCACAATTGTTCATAATTCTAGTTCCAGGGATCCTCTTCTGATCATCATAAAGCACCAGGTACATATGTGGTGCAAGAACGTTAAGTGCAAGCAAAACACTCATAACACATAAAATATATAAATCTCAAAACAATTTTAAGGGTGGGAGAGTTGGCTCAGTAATTAAGAGCACTTGTTCTTGCAAAGGACCCAGGTTCAATTCTCAGAACCCATATGGAGTCTCACCACTTCCTTGGACATGCATGTGGTGCACAAGCATACATGTAAGCAAAGCACTCATATACACAAAATAATTATTTTAAAAATTCTTTTTAAAAAGAAGTAGGACAAGCTGGGCAGTGATGTGGCACATGCCTTTAATCCTAGCACTCAGGAGGCAGAGACAGACAGGTGGATCTCTGCATTTGAGGCCATCCTGATCAACAGAGTGAGTTCCAGGACAGCCAAAGATACACAGAGAAACCCTGTCTTGGGAAGAAAAAAAAAGACATATTGGCAGTAAATGGTTACTGAACAAGTATAACAGAAAGCTAGATACAAAATAAATTAAGAAAAATGAAAATCCCATCAGATAACTTTAATAGATTAGCATCAGAAAACCAGAGAACTTAAAAAGTTAAATGAAAAACATATGTTGAAAGCGAGAGGTGGGAGAGTCATCTGAAATCTTGAGGAAAATAGCAGACCCATCTACATACAGCAGTAATCTCAAGAGACAGACTAAATATGAGAAATATGTGAATTATCCAAATTTAATGAAAGACATCAACACTGATCTGAAAAGTTCCATAATCTCTATACACAAGAAACTGGGCTAGAGATAATGGGTCAGCAGTAAAGAGTGGTTACTGCTCTTGCAGAGGACCCAAGTCAGTTCATAGCACCCATGCCAGGCAGTTTACAGCCACTTTTATCTGTAGCTCTAGGGATCTGATGCTTCTGGCTTCCTCTAGCACCTACCCTCATATGCACATACCTACATGCAGGCACACACACATACACGTAATTTTAAAATAATAAAAATCTATTTTTAGCCGGGTGATGGTGGTGCACACCTTTAATCCCAAGCACTTGGGAACCAGACAGGCAGATCTCTGAGTTCAAGGCCAGCCTGATCTACACGGCGAGTTCCAGGACAGCCAGGGTTGTTACACAGAGAAACCCTGTCTGGAAAAACAAAACAAAACAAAAATCTCTTTTTGAAAACAAAACAAAACAACTTAGCTAGATGTATCGCAGGCAACTGGCTAAACTACTACAGCAAAACAGCAACCGTGGGAGGAGGGGCATTACAGGTAGTGAAAACCTGAGCAAAACACCCAAGAGCACAGTACAATTAAATGACTTCTTTAAAGTCCCGAAAGAATAAAAGGTCAGCATGGAATCAGAATTCTATACCCAAAAAATAGTCACTTGGGAGGAGGTGACAGGAGGATCAGAAGATTATCCTTACTACACAACAAATCTGAGGCTAGCCTGGGCTACACGAGACCCTGTCCCAAACAGAATATAACAATTCTGTATCCAAATAAAACAGCCCTCACAAAGAAAAAAAGCAAAATACATTCTTCCACCAATGACAAGTCAGAGAATTCATTTCTAGAGAAAGGACAATGGAGGGCTGAAGGTACAATTTACTGGTAGAGCAAAAGCCTAGTGAGTGTGGTTTAATCCCTGGCATTCAGACTTGGGAAATTAGATCAGATGAAACCTTAGGTTTACTGGAAACCAGGAAGAATAATAGTATGTACTCTAAAGTTTATAGATATATAAAAAGCAAATAAAACATGAAAGTATTAAAGTACCATATACAACACACATATATATGTGGTTTCTAGTTCTACACAGACCCATAAGGGAACATATTAGGTTTTTAAATTATAAATTCACTGAAAATAAAATTCCATTTAGACTAGCCACATCTAAATGTTCAATAACCATCAATTAGCTACCATATTTTTAAGTACAATGTATATTCCCATCACCTTGGACAGTGTTACTGTAGAGTGAGGGGGAACAAGAGTACTTTTTTTTTGTTTGGTTTTGGTTTGGCTTTGGTTTTTCAAGACAGGGTTTCTCTGAGTAGCCCTGGCTATCTTGGAACTCACTCTGTAGATCAGGCTGGCCTTGAACTCAGAAGTCCACCTACCTGCCTCTGCTGGGATCAGAGGTGTGTGCCACCACTGCCAGGCTTAGTAGCAAGAGTACTTTAAGCTTTACAATGCACGTATCTGTAGCTCTTCTTCCTCTCCCCTTCTGAAACCATTCCACCTCCATTTTTAAAAATTACATTTATCTTCACCAGGAGAAGCTTGTACATGATGTGTGTGTGGATGTGAGAGGACAACTTGCCAAAACTGGTTCTTTCCTACCCTGTGTGTCTTGGGGATGGAACTTAGGCCATCAGATTCTGCAGCATGCACCACTTTACCAGCTGAGTCATCTTAACCCTCCCTTTAAATAGACTATACTTGCCTGCAGATAGGCAGGCAGCAGACTGGACAGTAACTAGAGTACAGCCTGCAGCTTAAACTTTTAAAAATAGCTCAAGGGTTTAATGTACAAAGCCCTTGAACTGTATTTAGCCCATGGTATAGTCTGTTAAAGTCTGTTAATTCTTCACACTACAAAACTCTATGACACTTAGAATCAGAAAAGCATCTGATAAAATTTAGCAATGCTTCCTAATAAAAATGCTCAGTAAAATACAGATAGAAATGAACTCCTACAGGTTTGTAAAGTACATATATTTAAAAAATTTACCACTAGAACTGGGCAGTGGTGGCGCACAACTTTAATCCCAGCACTTGGGAGGCAGAGGCAGGCAGGTCTCTGCATTGGAGGTCAGCCTTTGTAGAAAGCTAGTTCAAGGACAGCTATGGGCTGTTATACAGAGAAACACTATCTTGAAAAATAAAATAACAAAACGACAACAAAAAACCACTAAATCACACTTAATAAAAACCCAATAAAATATCTCTATGCTGGATGGTGGGGCATGTCTTTAATCCCAGCATTCTGGAGGCAGAGGCAGGCAGATCTCTGTGAGGTCAAGGCCTGCCTAGTCTATAAGAGGTAGTTCCAGGACAGGCTCCAAAGCTACAGAGAAAACCTGTCTCCAAAAACCAAAAAATGAAATAAAAATTTAAAAAATCCTTATCTCTGATTCTGGGAACAGAACCAGAAAGTCACTGTGACATTTTTCTAGCACTGTACTAGATTTTAGCACCAGGATGGAAGGGCAAAACAGAACAAGCATACAATCCAAAGGGGTAACATGGAGATTGTCCAGAAGATAAAAACTGCTGCTGCAAGAAACCTGACAACCTGAGTTCAATTCCCTTGTAAAAAGTTAGAATTGGTGGGTTATCTAACATGGAGTAAGCCAGCCAGCATCAGAAACAATAGGCACTACCTCAGCAAGGTGGAAGAAAAGAACATTGTCCTCTGATCTCCACACATATTGTGGCTTGTATGCCCTCACACAGGCAAAATAAAAATATGAAAAAACAAAAAATAAGTAAAAACATCATTTGCAGAAATGATTTTGCATATTTGTAACCTACTGAGCTATTTCTAGAATAAGTTTAGTAAATGGCTTCAAGATCAATATGTAAATCAGTTTTATTTCTTTATAACAGCAAAACTAAAAATGGCGTTTTTAAAATAAAAATCAGCCTGGCATGGTCACGTACATCTATAACAATAGTACTCAAGTGGTTGAGGCAGGAAAATTTGAGTTCAAGGATAGCTTGTGCTGCATGAGATCCTGTCTAAAAACAAAACAATAAAAAAACTAAATGGAGTGTGTGTGTGAATTATTTTCAAATACCCAAGAGCAAAAAAACTAAGGGAAACTACAAAGCACTACTAGGAAAAAATATTAAGAAATCCTAAATAGCTAAGCATGGTGCACATGCCTGCAACCCCAGTACTTGAGGTATTCAGAGTCATTTCTAGTTACATATAGTAAATTCAAGGCCAACATGGGATACTTGAGACCCTACCTCAAAACACAAGCAGAAAAAAAGTAAACAAAAACATAAATGGCAAGATATACCATGTTCATACACAGAGTTGAACTCATCCCTAATAAAATATTCTTCCTAAACTGACCTGATTTTAATGCAGCCAATCAAGGTTTTCAACCTAAATGCCAACCTAGAGCTAACGGGAGATAGAAACCCTTTAAATAAGCTGCTGGAACTGAATGTCCTTGTTGAAATAAAATGTGGTTCTCTTAACAGAAATCAACTTGGACCTTTGGATCACCTAAATGTAAAGCACCATAAAAGTTTAAACAATTAACTTGAGATGGATCATCGTTAAATTTCCAGCAGAAAACATGCTGGATTATGAGTTCAATTATGACACTGAACTCATAAATCATAAATCACAAAATGTATAAAAGTAAAATATAAAATTACAAGCTGGACACCATAGCACAGATGCTTCAGTCTCAGAAACAGCAGGGGCTGAGTTAGGAAGATCATTTGAGCCCAGGGATTTGAAGCCAGCTGGGCAAAATAACAAGACCCTGTGTCAAAATAAATAAAATGAAATAAAAAGTAGGTCTACCATGCACAAGGGCAGGTTTATTGCCCAATAATGTAAAATAATAATTGTCACAACTTCCATCCCAAATCCTAGGTATTTCATACAGGCTAGGCAAGCACTCAACACAGCTACATTCCAACCTTGAAAATGGAGTATATATCACCAAGGGAAAATAACATAAATTAAAAATAACATAAAATTAACACATCCTACCCGCTAAGATGGCTAGTCTAAAAAGTAAACAGTGATAGAGCTAGATGTGGCATTGCAGGCTTATAATACTAGAGCTCAGGAGGCTGAGGTAGGAGCATCTTAAATTCAAGTCCAGTCTGAGCTACACAAACTCCTGTCTCAAAAACAAACCACTGACAACAGGTAATGCTTAGATATGGAGAAACTAGAGATTGCATGTATCACTCATAGGCATACAAAATGATGCACCTTATGTATAGGACAGTTTATTACCTTAAATATAAAGTAACCATGTGACCCAGCAATGTTTTACTACTAGATATTTAACCAGGAGAAAAAGCATGTATCTAAAAACATCATAGTACGGGTTGCAGAGATGGTTCATTGTAAAAGCACTGGCTGCTCTTGCAAGAGGACCCATTATCCACATGGAGGCTTACACCCATCTATAACTCTAGTTCTAAGGGATACAGAACCTTCCAAAGATAGAGACCTATATTCAGGCAAAACACCCATACACATGACTTTAAAAAAATTGAAAACTCATGTTGCCCCTAATAGGAAACAAGTTATTAGTAGGAAATTTGAGAAACTGGTATTATGTATATGTTCTACACAGAATGATCTAACACATTAATTTTAAGAATCTTTAAAGCATTATAAATTAGCCACCCAAGTACATATGGCCCATTTATATGAAGTTCAGGACTGATCTTGAGTGGCTAAAGCCAGCGAGAGCACTGGAAAGGGGCCTCAAATATGACTTTAAAGAGAGCTTAATAGTATTCTCCTGCATCATTTTTGTGTTATTACACGTGTACACAGTTCTTAAAACATCCAACTAAACGTAAGATGTGTACAGTATAACCAGTTAAACACATGATGGATATGGAAGACCTATTCCAGGAGCATGTGTTTCCAATAATGTTTTCTTCAGTGGATTTGTGGGCTCTTGTCTGTTTAGGGCAAGGCCCTAGATTATGAAATTTATCTTAAAGACACACTCAGTGTCCTCTAAATAAACAGCATTTGCAATCTACGAAGCAGTTTCCTGGAACCAGCCATCTGATCCCATGAGTTAGTATGCTAACATTTGGTCACTGTGAGGCACTGACATTACTCATTTGATTTTTACAATACATCATGGAGTTCTTTAAACTACATATTTTGTTGGCCTTATTGCAAGCTAGTCAAAATAACAAATTCTGGGAGGGAGAAGGCATAGAGAACAGTATTACCACCATAATCGAGGCATATTCTCTGGTGTTTACTGTCATGATCTTTACAGTGTTCCAAATCACTCCCTAGACAGGGCATAGTGGCACACACCTAAAATCCCAGCACCAAGAGGGTAGCAACTTAAGAGGCCAGCCTGGACCTATATGTAATTATAGCAAGATCCTGCCTCACACTAAAATACTGAAAGTACATATTTTCCAAATCATGTGAAAATTTAAGTCATATTTTTCTATTAGAAAATCTATTTGTCTTATACAGGTAGAAATGAACCACAAGCCAGGATATGTGATAGGAATTTATTAATAAGCAAACATTCATACCAGGAACAGCAGCAAAGAAGTTATAAATGATCTGAGAGAGAATGTACTTGACGACTTTGGAGGATCTCATTAGAATGTCTGCCGCCCAGGTAAGCCCACAAGGTCATCTGTAAGGGCAAGGCATTATTTTATATTACACCCCAAGGAATGGTACCAACAGTAGCAAGCTACAGTATTCATTTGTTGATAGGGTCCCTTAAAGTTTTAGGATACAAATTCCTGAATCCCCCGTCTGAATCAACTTCTCCAGAGAGCTGGATCTCCACGGCATAAGACTCAAAAAGCTATTGATGGGACTTATACAGCACTGTTTTACAGCAATCTTGACTTTTTGCCTTTTCTGGCAGACTGCAAGGAGCTTGCAAAGTTAATGAGCCAACTTTCACACAGGTGTAGTCAGTGAGGAACACTTTATAGGTGCTAGTTAAGGCAAAGTAGTCCTCAGGAAATGTTACTTTATGTATATACAGCCAATGTCATCATGTCAGGATTGGCAATCTTTGAAGGGTCTGAAAATATAAGGTCCTATTACTTCTTAACTCATTAAAATAAGGTGGCTCCTAAATATGAGAAATTGCTGGATTTATCTGGTTTTCAACAAAAAATTTGCCACCAACTTCCTAGAAAAACCTAATATTAGAAGTCTTTAAGGCCCAGCAGGAATTTTGCTAAGGCCATCTGAATAGTGTCAAGTGGCCAGATGTGACTCCACTTGGTAACTGGCTGGGTTATAGGGCCACTCATTTGCATAAACAACCTTGGTTAACAGCTTCACACAAATTGACAGACCCCTTTAGTGGAGTGTTGAACCCCCAGTGCCCAACGCTTTATTGAAGCAATTTAACTAATGGGGATGACTATCCATTTTCACTGAAATGGGAAAGGTAACTGGTGATTTAGATGATAATGATTCACATAGGCTCGTTATTTCAGTACTTGGTCCCCAGTGGGTGGAACTGTTTGGGAAGGATTAGGAGAAATGTGCCTTGGAGGAGGTATGTCACTCAGGGCAGGCTATTCCAAAAATCTCATGCCATCATTCCCAGTGTACTCCCTCTGCCTCCTACTTGAGGATCAAGATGTGAACCCTCAGCCATCATGAGCTCTAACCATCTGAAACTGTAAGCCCAATTAAACACTTTCTCTTGTATGTTGCCTTGGTCATGGTGTTTTGTCCTAATAGGAAACTAATCAGTAAGACTTAAGTTAAATATTTCTTATGATGTTTTATACAAGGATTTATTTTACCCATTTTGATCCCCCACAATATTCCTAATTTTAAAAAGCCAACATAAAAGAATATATGTGGAATCAGACAAGTATGGAAACTATGAACTCCTGACAGTATTCTTAGAATCCAGCTCAAGTGGGAGTAATGTACCCTATTTACCTAATTTAGTATACATTTGAGTTTGAGATCCCTGAATCCCTCAAGGATGGATCCATTGTCAGAGATGCTAAGTACCAAAGTGAAGACTGTTTTATAACTTGGCAACTACAGTGAAAACCACCCATGGCCCCAACCAAATTTTGTTCAAGAAAGCAGCGTTACTCCTCTCATTAAATGCTTGAGAAAGATTAATAGGTCTCTGTCTCTGTCTCTCTCTCTTACACACACACACGGAGAAAATGTCAAAGTTTCTTTTATTCTTAGAATTGACTTTCAATTGAGGGCTTCTAGGCTATTAGGTGGCTAGTTTAACTTGAAAATCAATGTACATTCTTTAAAATATATACTAACTTCCCCAATGGAAAAAGAAATCTTAACAGTCCACATTTTTCATTTCTGAAGGAGCCAAGATTTCCCATTTAAAAAAAAAAAAGAAAAAATCCCAAGGTGATAGGTATGGTGGCACACACCTGTACTCCCAGCACCCAGGAGGCAGGAGGAATAGTTTTAAATTGGAGGTCAGCCTGGGCTATAGTGCTGAGATTCTGTGGTAATAAAAAACAAACAAAAACAGGAAAACAAACACCACCCCTGAAAAAGCAAACAAAAAACCCAAAATTCAAAACTACCAGACTCTCCAGTTGCAGGGATAAATGCTGAGATCAAATGCTAAGCTGGGCTTAGTGGTACCTGCCAGTAATTCTAGCACTTGAGAGAGGTGGGATCATCAGTAGTTCAAGGCCATCCTTGGTTACCTAAGTTCTAGACTCAAGACTCACCTGGGCTACGTAAGGTTTTTAGTTTGCTTGAGACAGGGTTTCCCTAGCTGTCCTGGAACTCGCTCTGTAGACCAGGCTGACCATGAACTCACAGAGATCTGCCTGCCTCTGCCTCCAGAGTGCTGGAATTAAAGGTGTGTGCCACCACTTCCTGGCTAAGATCTTGTCTTTAAAAGAACCAAAAAGAAAACATTAGCTGCTGCTCTCTGCATTTTCAGTTATCATGTATAAAAGAAACCTTTTAGCAAGTCCCAGCAGGCTATCCATATTCAAGGTCAACTGCAAATATCCTATAGTTACACCACGCTATTCTCAACTGTCATATGTGGTCTGGCTGCCAAATCGTCAGTGGGGAAGGGCTCTTTTCTAGTCACCACTGGTTTCTAGAGGAAATCAGGACTACAATGGTGTATGAAACAGTAACCCTCTAAAAGGAGCACTGCCATGCATTACTAATGTCAAAGTACAGTTTAGAAGCACAGCATTTAAAAGCCACTTCTGGTCCTGGATATTACTTCTGAGACCAGAATAAGAAAACGGTACAGAGTAAGAAAATGGTACAGACAGAGGTAGTTGGATGCTGCTCTGGTCCTAGATAGAATTGTGAAACTTTAGACAAGTTATTTAATCTTATTCTTATTTTCCATTTCTGTGAAAACAGCAGTCTTTACTCCACTTGTTTTAGAGTGCTTTGAAGATGAAAGTGACAGATTGTTAGACTATAGATAGGATAAGACCCAACTGTCCTGAAGTCTGGACTTAGTTATATTATCTAACATTAAAAATATCCAGAAGTATCTTCAGCTTTGAGTCTGCTTTATAGGGACCATCAACTTCTATAAGGTGAAGTACTTTTGAGGCTGAGAATGTTTTAAATATCTTATCATATCTAAATTCAGTGTTTGCAATTTGGAAGCCAGAAAGCTTTCAGAAGTACTTCTGAAAGTTTCATTAGCCAAATTAAGTGTTGGGGATGGTCTCATTCACAGTTCCCTACCTAGGACCTGAACCAATACTTGACAGTTTATATTAAACAGGAACAGTGAATAAGGCACATTATACAGGTGGCTGTTATCAACCTAAGTCATCTGTTTTCAACTATAAAAATAAACATAAGTAACTAATGGAATAACAAAATAAACGTTTATTTTATTAGAATTAGGAATGTTCTTTCCCTCTGGGCAACCTGAACAGTCCAGTTACAATGAAAATCTAAGAACAGTTATTTCCACAGCACAAGGTGCTCTATGCACAAAATTACAGGGTTAGGAGCATTTAATCAATTTATCGATCTGATTGTCTCACCAACCCACCCCATCCCATCCCCCCAAGTGCTCTATATCGGGATACGTGGCTAAAATAATGTTACATTAAATCCTTTAACTCTCTTGTTCTAAGTTTCAACTCCTAATCACAGGTGAACCACACATTACACTGCAGATTCAACCATATCAAACCAAGTCAGTCAGTCTTGGATCTACTGGTATGTATGTATACACGTGTGTCTTTAATATATTTATTTAAACACACATAAAACATATACAATCTGGGTTGCAGCAAATTACAAAGAATTTAGAGTCTGGTGATATTATATGCTACTCCATTTACCACAATTTTATGTCTCCTGAGCTTTGGGATCAAAATTTTATTAGAAATCATTGAAAGTTCACCTGCTGCTCAATGAATTGTTCAAATGAAGCATGCACCTACAATGTAACTGACCTCAAAAACACAAGGAGACCCTGGTGCTTACTGTAAGTAGAGCCTTCTGAGAGACTTAGGTAGGTCAAATAGGGAAGCTGTCTAACAATATGGCTTGCCTCTCCCAGCTGGGGGCACTGAAGCTACTAACAAAAGCAGTTAAATTCTGGAAACTCTTAGATATGGAGACGGTTGTTAAAAGCTTGGATGTAGCAGAAAGGCCAATTCACCTTGATCCACACAAATTATGAGTGCAATACTCTCAGGTCCCATGTGAGCACTGGGACTAGAAAGTGTCACCAACTGCACTATCCCTCCATGGGCGGGGACTGAGACTATAAGGTGCATACACTCTTTTGGATACTTGTTGCAAGGGCAGGGTGTAAAGAGGACTTATGACACTCAGACCTAGATACTGCGAAGTTAACTGTTTTAAAACACTACATACACAAAGCAGTTTAAGGAACCACATATATCTATGTGACAATTCTGGTTGCTTTTCAAAGTCACCAGGAAAAGGAACTTACTTTGAGCTTTCTTTGAAATCTCGTTGGTTTTGATAAATGTTTATTTTTTTAAAAAAAATTGATGCAGTTATTTAAAATAAAGTCAGATGGATAATAGGGAAAAAGAGAGGGCAAAGAGAAAATGGAAAAGCAGACATGAGTTCAGATTTGAACCTGAGGTGACATGGAAAGGGAAGAAAAAAGATGTAAAGTTGATCCTAAAGCGACAAGTAGTTTAAGGAAGCAGCATAATATACTCAGCAAACATTCACTGATTTTTGATGGGAAAAGAACAGTTGCAAGTACATCTCATGTAACAACCTTTCTAAAAGGAAAAGTAGGGTGATTCAGCAAAGCCTAACTTAGGCAAAAAGCCAGAGGAAAGTGAACCTACTTCCCAATGGAGTAATAAGATGTACAATGCAAGAACAGACACAGCTGCCTCACAAATGGTAAACACTCCCTAGGCACAAGACAGTTAAAGGAAGACAAAGAGGTCTTCAGCCAAAACTGGCATTTAATAGTTATACCTCTTGATCTAGTTGCCTAGCTCACTCTGCACTCAAATATAAAACTGACAGTCTTAGGGATGCTGACCTGTTGAAAAATACCACAGGCAGAATGGCCTAAACAGGTATATAGTTAATAAAACCATCACCATCCTTTACTTTTAACATAGCTTTTAGTAGAAATTTCATAAAAATGGACATCACAGCTAAAATGCATAATTAATTCTCCTATATGCTAACAATAGAAAAGAAGCAAACTCAGTGATTCCTACTCAAATGCACTGGATGGGAGTATCAATGTTCCAGTGGTGTTTGCCTTCAAACTGAACCCACCATAAGACACACAAGCAATCTCAATATCCACCATTTAAAATTCACAATCTCAAACTAAGTGAATGGCTATTTATTTATACTTAAAGTGAAAACATTGTATTCAACACCCTAATATAAAGAAGGGATGAGAAACGAGCCATAACTAAAAATTTAAAAGGCTCAAAGCAGCAATTCAGGAAAAATAAAACAGAAAAAGAAATTTTGAAATGCTTCCTCCAGACGTGATGGGGAGCCTAGGAAGCCAGCCCTGTGCATTTCATGGGCACATGGGCTGGGATAGAGGCATCAAGGCCACACAGGAAGAGTAAGTTGGAACAGGATCATTCATGAGGTGAAGCAACAAAACCACTTGTAGTCTTTAACAGGCCACGGCATTTGCTCAGGACTTGACTTCCTTGTTCTACGTCTAGAAGCTGGGAATTCAAGGCATGAGGCCCATGGCTAGCAAAAGGCAGAACCAAACCAGAAAGGGCAAACTGACCTCAGGAAAGGGAAACTGAAGCACTCTAGTTAGGTCTTGCAGAGGTGCTTAACAAACATACCCTTATCCCAACCCCAACCCTAGAAAGATAAAGCCAACTGAAAGAAAATGCACAGCAAAGACATAATCTTGAAGCTTTTTAAAGAATAAATATTTTTGTAATTAAACATTATGCAAACACGTGCCACGCTTGCTTTATCCATGCATATGCGCTATATACAATTTTGAAAAATACTGTGTTGTCCTCTTGTTTTAAAAGTCATATACAAAGTTTTTGTGTTTTTTGCTTAATCCTCTTGCTGCCTACCCCATTCCCCCTCCCAAGAATTTCCTTTACAAGTAGCTAATAATCATTATTCACTCATGACCTTAGGGTATGAGAGAAAGTGAGTCCAACTGTGTGTGGTATATGTGCAGGGGAGGAAGGGGAAGAGGTCCTTTACCAAAGTACAACAAAATGGCTGATTTGGACATGAAAAGCAGTGTTAAGGAGCTATCTGAAATTTTAACTGTACTACACTCAAAAAAGAAAAAGTCAGCTTTGAGAATGAAGCTACGTTACAAGTTAAAGTTGGAGGGCTTTTTGTGTGTCTGTCACACTTTGTTGGCGGCCTAGAATACTGTTGTACAATGGTTTATCTACCTTTTTTATTACAATATAATTTACTTAAACTTTCCATTAACAAAACAGAATTCTGGTACTACACACCAGCGGTGTCAGAATAGGCTTAGTGCCTCCTTGTTTGTGTTTGTTTTGTTTTAATTGCATGAGCACTCTAGATGGTAAAGTTTTCAGAGTTCATTTTATGCAGGGCCATTCTCAGTCCTCAATGTACTCCCACAGATCTTTTTCATAGCCTTCATGCACATGCTGTAACAAAACCCTTCGTCGACTCTCACAGTATCTGTAATCAAAGAGAAAACAAAACAAAACAAAACAACTTGTCATCCACCCTCTGATAATGAAAAAAAGAGGCATTTTACCCATTTTTAAAAAGTGCTACTCCTATAGTTTGCCCAGACTTTGAAATAAGCACCTGCTATTACTATGATTTATCTGTACAGATAGATCAAACTACTTCTAACTGTTCTAAGGACTGTTTTTTGGTTTCTTTCACTGGTGGAAATCAAACCCAGGACCCTGTGCATGCTAAACAAACTTTACCACTGATCTATTCTTCCAGCCCAAGATTATTTTTTTTCAAACTCAGATTTCTACTTCAGGAAATTATTTTAGAGCCCTCATGTTTTAGAAGATGTGACTGAGCCTAGAAACAATGATTAAAACCCATAGTTGCATGAATTATAAAGAATTTCAGCTGGGCTGTGGTAGCTACATCTCTACTGAGTTCAAGGCCAGCCTAGTCTACAAAAGAAGTTCCAGGACAGTCAGAGGTTTTATACAGAGAATCCCTTTCTCAAAAACTAATGCGCCCCCCCAAAAAAGCTTAACTTCATGGGCCATCTATAAAGTCCTGATTAACTCTAAAAACACAATGTAATAATTACAGTTAGCAAATGGAAGTAAAGATATTGAGATTAAATCTCCAGGCCTTCCAAATTTCCAGTTCCCTTAGTACTATTAAAAATATATAGGGGATGATGAGATGGCTCAGTTTGGTAAAGAGCATTTCTTGCTTTTCCAGAGGATCCACGTTCAGTTTCCAGAACCCACAATATGGTGGCTCACAACTGCCTGTAACTCTAGCATGAGGTAATGACACCCTCTTCTGGCCTCTTTGGATATCCAAACACATGCACATACCCCCACACAAATATATATAAATTTAAAAAAACTCATTTTAAAAAGAAATACAAGCATATGAAAAAAAAACACAGTGAAAGAAAGCTTTATGTTGAGGAATCATCCAATCCTGAACTGCTATTTACCCTTGAGCTAAATTTCTCCTAAAGATAAAAGCTAACAAAAACTCTTAAAAAGAATGCATAATTCACTTGTAAAGAAGCATGACCCACAAGAGTCCCTGGATAAAACCAACACCCTATGATCATCCCTCATTGCTAATGGTTACTTATTCCTTTTAAAGTCTTTCTTCTCTATGGTGTAGGGATTTCAACTGCAAAAGAATCAGCCATTAGAATATATGGCTAGGTTTCTCCTCTATTCTTGATCAGTATACTCTCTCTGCAACTTTTTGCCCAATCGACAGAAGGAATCTGGGACACACAGAAGCATGGTCAACCATACAAAATCTCACCACTGGCAGAATATTTTACTCACCAGCTATAAAAATCTCACCTGTACTTATCTTGGACTTTCTGCTTTATATCCTGCAGAGAATCTTGGGAAATATCTCGTTCGAGGTAGCCCGAAAGCACCTCTGTGGCATTTTCTAGGTCTGCTTGATTATTCTGAAAGAAAAATATAAATTCTGGCTTCAAAATCAAGCTTAAATATAACCAAGTTTAGCTAGTTTGAGCACTATACACTTACTCTCAACACTGATAATCATGGGGGGGTGTTTCGAGACAGAGATTCTTTTAACAGCCCTAGCTGTCTTTGGAACTAGCTTAGTAGAGCAGGCTGGCCTTGAACTCACAAAGCTCCACCTGCCTCTGTCTCCCAAGTGCTGGGATTAAGGTGTGAAGCATCAACGCCCAGCAGTCATTTTTTTAACTAGTAAAGCTCTTTGTGGCTTTCACCTGTAATAATTTTCTAGCTCATAACAATTTAAAAAATGTTAGAAAAGATAAGAGATTTAACCATTAACCTCTAGAATAATATTGAGGACAATGTGAGAAAGTCTTTACAATGTTTTAGATCTGAGAGCTGCTCCTTTTGAAAACTAAAAAATTAAAACTTAAAAAAAACCTTATTGTTGCCCATATTTGGTTACATTGCAGCCATTTGCATAACTTTAATACATATAGTCTTTTGCTGTTGGTTGTTGGTATTGTTTTAAAAGACCATGTCTTCACCGTGAATGTAACCCTGGCTGGCACAGAATTCTCTATGTAAATCAAACTGGCCTCAAACCAATAGAGATCTGCCTCCCTCTGCCTCTGGAGTTCCGAGATTAAAAGCATGTGTCATCATATCCAGGTGCATAAATCTATTTTACATCATAAGCAAGATCAGTATTCTATGCATCACTTTTTGCTGTTGCTGCCTTTTATTTTTGAGACAGGGTCTCACTATGTAGTTTTGGGTGGACTAGAACCAGCTTGCTTTCAACTCACAGAGATGTGCCTCCCTCTGCTTCTTGAATGCTGGGATTACAGGTATGAGCCATCAACTCCTGCTATTCTCTATTTTAGATGAGAGTGGAATACTTACCATCCTAGGATATTATGAGGGTTAAGTGACACAATTTATATAAATTGCTTATTCAGCACCTGGCACATCTAGAGTTCTTTTGTTTGGGTTTCTTGTGTTCCCCCCCAAGAAAAGGTTTCTCTGGGTAATAGTCCTGGCTATCCTGGAACTTGCTTTGTAGACCAGGCTGGCCTCGAAAATTAATGAGATCCACCTGCCTCTGCCTCCCAAGTGCTGGGATTAAAGGTGTGCACCACCAATGCCCGGCACATCAAGTTCTTAATAAGCACAAAATTAGCCTTATTATTAGAAGTTAACATGGTAGTTAGCTTTAGTGTTGATGTGATGGCTAAAAAGGGGGGCTTTTAGCAATAAAGGTTTTTCAAATAAAGATGCTGTAAAATTGATGCACAAGCTGGGTGTGCCTCCCAGTGTTCAGGAAGCAGGGAGATCTCTTTGAGTTTGAGAGCAGTCTATATTACAGAGCTAAGCCCTCCTATCTCAAAAAATAAGACAAGACAAAACAAATAAAAACTCCAGAAAACAAACAAAAAACAAAACAAAACAAACAAACAAAAAACCAGGAAAACCACCAGGGGGAGAAGAATGAGGTAAGAGGGGAAATAATCTGTGGCAAGTCTACAGCGCTAATCCATGATAAAAGTAAACATTCAAATTGAGGGCTGACTATAGCACTAGCACAGTTAACTAGCTGGCTAAACCACTTAAATCTAATGCAGTTTAAGATAACAAAAAAGTTTCTCATATTTTTTTTAACCTACATTTTTTTAAATAGAAAGGGTTTATGAAAAAAGTGGCCTTTCCCCCTGTCCAGGAACTAATCCTACCTCAAAGATAATGGACTGGTTATTCTTTTTGAGGTAGAAAGCGAAGACATAAGTGTACATAAGTGTGGCACGACACTGGCAGAGGACATCAACTGCTTTCTTCAGGAACTGCACCTCGATCCAGGACATGTTGTGCTGCTGCATCTCCTCCATCTTCTGCTTCACCTGAGCATACAGCTTATGCTCAAAGCGTAGACTCTGCATGTGGTTCATATAGCGATTACAGTAGAACAGGTACCTCTGCAGGGCTGCCCTAGATCGCTGACCCAGTAAGAAAAATAAAGGTCTTGTAATTATGATATACATATCAGGTACAAAAGCTGGTGTATAATTAAGCAATAATGTGATAGCACCTCACACATTAAAACAGCTTGTCACTCAAAAGGGCAAAGATACCAAGAGTTGGCAAGTATGTGGAGTGAAGGGAATTGTATGAATGTATGTTAGTAGAATCACTATGGAAAATACACAGAAGGCCCTTAAAAAACTGAAGCAGAACCATCATAAAATTCAGTTTAACCACATTTGGGTATAAAACAACAACAACAACAACAAATCCTGAAATAATTATTTTGAGTATGCCTGCATTTCTTGGTTTATTACTTGTAATAATCAAGCCACGGAATCAGTTCATTTATTAGAAATGAATGGATAAAGAAATGGGGGTACACATAGTAAATGGAATACTGCACAGGTGTTCATGTGCAATAACATGGCTAGCCACGGAAGACAATGTACTAAGCCTATATAGAAATACATATACTACACAATATTGACTTGTATGAAGAATCTAAAACCACTGAACTCAGAGGAGTAGAGAGTAAAATAATGATACTGGGGGAACAGGATGGGAGATGGGGGACCAGCCTGTCAATAATACACTCTGTATTTAAAAAGAAGAGTTAATGTCAAATATCTACCCATAAAAAACAATAGGTAACCAAGGTGACAAAATAATTACCTACAGTTAAACATCCATCAACCTTATACACATAGTAAACATCATATCCATGAGTATTATTATTTTTGAGTACAATTGCTAATTGAAATTTCATGTATTTGCTGATAAAACAGTAATCTAGAATTGTTCTTAATTTAAAATTAAGAATAAAGCTATCTATAGTTACCTTTGATACTATTGCTCTGAATGCCTTACTATAGTTTTTATACAGCAGCCATCCATGAGCCACATATTTGTCTATTTTTAACTCAACATTAATGTCTGTTCTACAATTAGTGGAAAACAAATTAAACAATGTTGATGAAGAGTATTTTTAGCAATACAAAAAAGTTCTCTTGGATAGTACTCTACAGAGGAAGCAATGAGCTAGAAAACAAGAAGCAGCTGTGTGTTGCTGGTGGCTGGTGTGTTGTGTGCAAGCTAAACAAATTTACCGACAACCCAGTCTTTGAAAAACTCTGTCTCGAACCCCCACCCCACAGAAAAAAAGTTCAAAGCTCTTTTTGCTGAGTCTGAATTTGCTTAAATTTATAGACTTACTAAGAAGGCAAATTGATCTACACAGAGAGTTCCGGGCAGAGTGATACAGTGAGACTCTGTCTTTTTTTTTAATCTATCTTTTCTCATTTTTAGGAGACCCTGTCTTTAAAACAGTAGTAGTAGAAGAGAGACAAAAAAGGTTAATAAATGATGCCAGGGAGTCATTTATTAACAAGCAGTAAAATCTTTAGGGCTGGAAAAGCAGCAGGAGAAAATGACCTAGTTTCTTCAATAAACAAATGGCAATTTTTTAAAAGGAAGCAAGAGAAGGATAATGTAAAGAGGAAATAAAGTTATTAATCAAATTCAATTTATAGACAAGATTTCAACTAACTGTAAAGTAAATCTAAGCAAGCAAGATGGCTAGTGTACTTGTTTTGTGCACAGGTCTGACATCCTGAATTTAATCCTCAAATCTCATGAGGTGGCAGGAAGAAAAGAACATCCTGACAACTGTCCTCTGTGAGCGTGCATGTATATGCATGTGTATGTACATGTACACACAAACACACAAAATACATTTAAAATTCTAATAATTTACAATGAGATCCTGCCTAGAAAGATGAAAACAGAAAGAAATT
Source organism: Ellobius talpinus (assembly GCA_001685095.1). NCBI lineage: Eukaryota > Metazoa > Chordata > Mammalia > Rodentia > Cricetidae > Ellobius > Ellobius talpinus. The sequence continues at coordinate 39,022 of LOJH01000121.1, read as the reverse complement.
TGACAGAATTAGAAGCATCTGAACAATAGATGATTCAAATAAGCTATATTTCTAAAGAGGAGGTTGTGCATAGAGGTGCACACCTGTAATACCAGCTGCACTCAGCAGACAGAAACATGGAATTGCCAAAATTGAGAAAAGCATGGTTAGCATAAATTAAGACCAGCCATGGCTATAGAGCTGTCTGTCTGTGCCTCCACTACCCCATCCCTCAACCAACCAAATATATACATACTTACAATAACAATCTAACAGTGAGGGCTAGAGCACTACAGATAGATATAGTTTGGGGTAAAGCCTAAACTTCAAGATGTCAAACGCTTGTTTGACATCAGTCACTGGGTTTAATCTCAAACACACTCCCAATACATCTACATACAATAATGGCATTCAGTAAAGTCTATACAAAGTAGTATTAATGACATAATTTTGTACTTCAAATATATTTTGCATTATTATTGTCTTACAAAAATAACTGACGTAAAGTCTCTTTCATTATTCTGAACATCTCTAGAAGTGTTGGATGATTTTAAATCATATACTTAGTATCACTAGTGCCTGACATATAGAAAACGATTAAATTTAAGTTTGATTTTACCACACATATACATATAATTGTATTTTTCTCTCCATGCTTTAAAGTCTAGAAATAACAGATACTCAGGTACCTTCTATGATACACCAAGTGAAGATCTTCACCCAATACTCTTTTTGAGATTTATTTGGGAAGGAGGAGTCCAGGAGAGTGGCTACCTCTCCATGGTAGTAAATAACAGCCGACAGCTGAACAGGCAGAGGGGGCTTATACAGGGCTTCTTAGGGGCGGAGTTTTCCCAGGAAGAAGTTATGCTCAGAGATTGGCTAATTTAGTTGGTCAGGGGCAGAGATGGCTCTGCTTTCAGAGCCAAACTGTTTCTTTCATTGGTCCTTTTTGAGTCTTTGGCTAATTTTAGGGCCAGGGCATATTTTTACCCCCTACTGGCTCTGTTTTTAGGGACAAAGTGTGTTTCTTTGGCACTGGTTTCAGAGTCAGGGTATGTTTCTTTGGTTCTGGGATAAAGTATTTCTTTCACTGGCTCAGGTTTCAGATCCTGGGTATGTTTCCTTCACTAGCTCTGGGTTCAGAGTCAGAGTGCTCAGGGATTGGTTGGTTTTCCTTGGCTGGCCTTTTTGCCCTACACCACGAATATAGAAATATAAATATTGCGCAGCACTCAGTAGGCAGAGGCAGGCAGATTTGAGTTTGAGGCCAGCCTGGTCTACAGATCAAGTTCCAGGACAGGCTCCAAAGTTCCAACCCTGTCTCGAGAGGAAAATATATAGAGAAGAATCTACAGTTGATCTTCTTAAATATATAAACTCTGAACCTCAGGACTACTCAATCACATGCTCCAATACCATACACAACACAGAAGCATCACCAAAAAAGTCAAACGAAAGTTTGCCCCCCTCCCCTTGAGGGTCAGGAAACAGGTTAGGCTGGCCTTGAAATCAAGATGTTTCTCTTTCTACTTCCTACCTCATGAGAGCTATATTTGCATCATGTATCAACCATGCCTGGCAAAGCCATATTATTTCAAGAGTCAGGTAGGTGCTGAACCAACACTTATGAGATAAAAATTATGCCAATGTGCAAATAAACTATGTAGGAACTAACCTGCCTGTCATGTTTAACTTTCCAGTAAGTCCTACTGTTTGCAAATTTTTCAAATTCACAAAATCTAACAGAAAACCCAATTTATCACATTACCACATACGATGCGAGAGGACTTGATTTCATATACTTTATGATTCTGAAAACTATTTCTCATTAAAACTCATGAAGCTGGATGTAGTAGTACATGCCTTTAATCCCAGCATTCAGGAAGAGGAAGCAAGTGGATCTCTGAGTTCCAGGCCAGCCTGATCTGTGACCAAGCCAGGCAGGACTATATAATGAGACCCTATCTCAAGAGGGGGAAAAAAAGCCTACAAATAAAACCCTCAAAAAAAAAATCAAAGAAAAATTTTAATGCAAATAAGAAAAGCTTAATAATAAATGCCAAGATCCAGAATGAAAAATCAATTCACAATTTGAAAAAGAGTTCCCAAAATAACCAAAACTAGAAAACTGGCAGGCCAGTCAAGTGTAGCTACCAACTGTTTTTTCTAAACAGTGATTGTGTTTCTATTTGGAACACAATCACATTCATCTGTTAAAGCCTATGGCTTCCTTAGCAGTAAGGAGAGAAATAGACTTGAGTAATCATCGTGGAGATTACAGTCAGCAGGTATTGATTCAAACCTCAGTGCTGGGAATCAAAGCCTTGCCCATGCTGGACAAACTCTACCACTGAGATTCAACCCCTCCTACCTCCTTTTCTTTCCTTTTACATCATCTCCCATTTTGAGTGCACACATGCATACATATGTCAGCAGGAAGTCAGAGTTAACTTTCAAGAATCAATTCTCTCTTTCCACACTGTGGATTCAGGGAATCAAATGCAAGTTTATCAGATTTGTACAGCAAACATTTTTACTCATTGAGCCATCTCAATGGCTCCCTCTTCCCCAACCCCTTCATATGTGTGTACAAAATTTGTACATGTATAGAGTCAAAGTTCATATAGGTTGTCTTTCTGGATCACAATTTATTGAGGCATGGATTCTCACTGAACATGGACCTTGTGGTTTCTGACTAATCTTGCTGGGCAGCTAGTCACAGATGTCCTGTTTCTGCCTCCTTAATGCTGGGATCACAGGCAGTTGCCATGTGGATGCTGGAGATCTAAATTTGAGTTCATGCTTTTTGTTAAGTCTTGTTTTAAAGACTGAGCCATTTCCATGGTTCCCCCAATACACACACCCCTATGAAACAGACTCTCACTAAATTTCTCAGAATGGTCTTGTAGTAGCTCAGACAGTTCTTATACTCATAATGTTCCTGCTTCATCCTTTGAGTAGCTGGGTTACACACCTGTGCCATCGGGGATGGCTTTATTTGATCTTCCACAGAAAAGGTATTCTGACTTCCAAAGACAGAAGATTCAAATTTTACCACTGTCAGCACAACAGAGGATATAAACTTTTCTACACACCAAGCACTCACAGTACCACCAAGGGTCTTTCTGGACTAGGTACCAAATTTCTAATACTTTTGAAGACTACAATAACCCAAGAGATATCAGGTTAGCACGTGAGAATGGAGAACATAAAGAAAAATCAAAAGGTTAAATAAGCATGTAATGGTACATCCCATCAAATAAATGACAGTGATATGAAATCTTTCACTGTGCCCTACAGAAGTGTAAGATTCTAGATTGGTCTAACTTGTAAAGTACAAAATCTATAGACTCCTAATTTAAAAGCTATGCACAATATCCCACCTCCACCCCAACCCCCAGAGAACTCAGAAAGGGATTTTACTGAGATGGTGGGGTCTTCAAAAACAAAGCTGTGCTAAATATGATCTCTAGCTAGATCTAATTGGTCTACTGGTCATTCAGAATTCATAATAATTAGGAATAAAACAGTGTCACACATGAGGAAAAAGCTTTTCTTTTCATTCAATGGAATTATCAAAATCTAAAAATATACTGGAAAAAGTATGATACTGTTCTTCAAAAAGATTTTATACAATCTTGATTTCTATTAAGTCATAAAAATGAACTAAGCAGTAAAGTCTAAAGAGGGAGCTAGAGAAATCATGACTGCCACTAATAATCTATAAATCAGAATGATACAAAGTAACTGTACTGACTAATTTTAGGTCAACTTGACACAAGCTAGAGTCTTTAGAGAGGAGGGAGCCTCAACTGAGAAAATGTCTCCATAAGATCGTGTGTAGGTAAGCCTGGAGGGGTTTTCTTAATTAGTGATCAATGGAGGAGGACCCAGGTCACTGTGGGTGGTACCGTCCCTGGGCTGGTGGTCCTGGGTCTTGGATTCTATAATGAAACAGGCTGAGTAAGCCATGGGGAGCAAGCCAGTAAGCAGCACCACTTTATGGCCTCTACATCAGCTCCTGTCTCAGTTTTCTGCCCTGTTTGAGCTTCTGCTGTCACTGCTTTTCGTGATGAACTGTTATTTGGAATTAAGAATAATATAAACCCTTTCCTCCCAAGTTGCTTTTGGTCATGGCGTTTCATCACAGTAAGAGTAACCCTTACTAAGGCGAGACCATTAAATGGAAGTAAAGTAGAGGTACCAAATAGTCAGGTATTAGCAGACCACAAAATATGATGGTTTTGAGTCAGAGTCTCTCTGAGCAGTTCTGGTTGTCCTGAAACATGTTATGTAGACCAGGCTGTCCTTGAATTCACAGAAATCCTCTTGCCTATTTCTGCTGGGAATATAAAGTATGCGCCACCACGCCGTTTTAAGAATTAAAATGATGACAATAACAACCACAACTTAGTATAGGAGATATAGCTCAGCTGGTAGAATGTTTGTCCTTCAATGTATGAATCCCTGGATTCTATCCCTCGCACCACATAAATAACACACAGTGGTATATTATTTCAGTTCTATAAAATTGAATGAATGCAGATAAATTTCACTGACTTGTGATTTGATCTGGTTATACAGCTATAGAGAAATAAGATATTTGCAAGTGGTTTTACATTTACATATCTAAATACTGTAGTGAATATACTTAAGCCAGCCCTATTAATTTGTGAGAATTTTTCTGTTCTTTGAAAGGACTAAATAATATGCATGTAATTCCAGTACTTTGAACCCAGAATGAGCTAAAAGGTTAAAACAAAAATGTCTTGCTGTATAGCACTGGCACATGCTTTTAATCTCAGCACTCAGGAGGCAGAGAAACCATGTCTTGAAAAACCAAAAGACTCAGAACACAAACCACCTAAACTACAACCTCCTAAAGGACCTTTTGGGAGACCTTTCATATATATCTGTGAAACGTTTATTATTTTAATTATAGCAAAAGACAGTATCTTTACTTCTGCCAATATGGGAGTATATAGTAATATGTATTGGGGGAGGGCATTTTTTCTTTAATTAGAAATGATTGAGGTCTGCATGTGTTGAGTGAACAGAATCTTGCTGGTTTCAAAATTGCTATGCAGTCAAAGGCTGGTCTCAAAATTGTGATCCTCTAAGCCTCCAGAGTGTTGGGATTACAGGCAAAAAAATGCCTTTAAAAACTAACAATAACAAACATATAGAATCCATGTTTTGGATTGTATCCAGCTTGAAATACCTTTTAAAAAGCATTTTTTGTTTGTAGACAGGGTTTCTTTGTGTAGTGTGGCTGTCCTGGAACTTGCTCTGTAGACCAGGATGGCCTCAAACTCAGAGGCTGGAATTAAAGCCATGTGTCACCACCATCTTGCTAAAAAGCATTTTTGTCTTTAGGAATTTCAAAAAAGAATGACTGAATAAATAAAGAATTGGAGAGATGACTCAGACATTAAGAACAATGACTGCTCTTCCAGAGGACCTGGGTTCATTTTCCAGCAACCACATGGTAGCTTACAACTGTCTGTAACTCATAGTTCCAGGAGATCTGAAACCCTCACACAGACTACATGCTGGCCAAACACCAATGCACATAAAAATAAATAGATCTATTTAAAAAAAGAAAGAAAAAACAAAAGATTTAGCCGGATGGTGATGGTATATGCCTTTAATCCAGCACTTGGGAGGCATAGACAGGCAGAAAGATCTCAGTGAGCTCGAGGCCAGCCTGGTCTACAAAGTGAACTCCAGGACTATCAGAACTCTAACACAGAGGAACCCTGTCTAGAAAAACCAAAACAACCAATAACAACAAAAATGACTAAAGAAAAATTCAATGATTCTACAACTACTATAAAATTATGAGATAAAAAAAGAAAAGAAAAGAAATACAAACCTATTGCCTGAATCATTTCCAAATAGCATAGAGACTCCGGAGGGAGTCTGTTTCAAAATCACCTGACCTATCAGAATTGCACGAACAATGAGACAAAAAGTAAAAAGGAGTGACACACTGTGTGCTCTATACAGAATAGCAGCAGTTCACTCAACTGCTGCTGGTCTCTTATTCTCCTTGCTGAATAAGCAGAATGCAGAGGTGAAGGCAATCATTTAAGGTCACCACAGGAGCCTTAAAACATCCAATATGACTAGCTCAAGTGAAAGAGAGAGAACAGACAAGACTGTCCTTACAGAGGAGGATTGGCATACCCCTGTAATTTCAGACTTGGGAAACTAAGATTGGGAAGTCAAGGGACAAAGCAAGAGCTTGTCTCAAAATTCACAAACCAATTACAAAACAAAAAAGACTGAGTGAGCACAATGCACATGCCTATAATCAGCCGTTAGGAAGAAGCACAAGCATCATATGTTTGATGCCAATCTGGGCTACAGAGCCTGTCTCAGAAACAAAAATAAATGTTCCTAATAAGTACTGTAAAAGAGTCCCTTTCTGAATGCTTCTATAAAGTTAACCCAGAAAAAATGTGAATCAGGCATTCTTAGCCAGTGCTGCCCTGCCACCGCTACAACTCACCTCTTGGGCATCTCTTGCTGCCTTTGCATCATCCTCATTGTAGCGGTTACAGTTGTACCTTAAAAAAAATTAAGAGAGTTTCAGAAAGCCATAAATCAATTATAAAAGGAACAGGATGTAGCACTTTAACTTGTACTAAGTGATTATCTAGAACTAGCATTCTGTTTCACAACAGATAAACTGAGATGTCAACACACACAGGGTCCTATTGACATAGTGGAAAAATCACAACACTAAATAAAGCAACACTGGGAGGGTTGTATATAATCCAACACCTAATATTCTGGGTGTCCAAAGTACTAGATCAATTCTCCATTAAGTAATAGGAAATTCCACATCTTTTGGATAACCCATCCCAAACCAGTTAAGCTACAATCACCAGAAAACACTGCAGTATAGAACTTACAATTACTACTTATAGTCTGACCTTTAAACTTTTTCTGAAGAGATCATGTTATCTCCTAAGCCATCTGTTACTCACTGTATCTCTCCTTTTATAAGCCAGAGACCCGACAATTAGCAAGTTACTCTTTAAGAGATGCTGTGCTATGTACTTATATACCTCTATGATTTATTAACTGTCACTGAAAGATACATAAAAAGGGGAAGGAGGAAACACATCCAGAGAAATTAGCTCGGAGTGGAAATGATGGGCACTTCCTTTGTCCTTTTTACTATGTATCCATTTTTGTTGTTGTTGTTGTTTGGTCTCACTAGTCCTGGTTAGCTTGAGACCTGTTATGTAGACCAAACTAACCTAAAACTCAGAGATTTGTCTGGCACTGGTCCCCAAGTGCTGGGATTAAGGTTACATGCTACCACACCTGGCTACTATAGATCTTTTATGAGAGACTACATTCTGATTGTGGCTATTTATTTATGTAAAGTCCACTTGCAATAGACTTTCAAAGAGAGATTAGAATAAATACATAAAAGTAGTTCAGTTAGCAGGAAGTCAAGAACTAACATGATGCTGCAGCATCTGTTAACAGTGAACCTTTTATTTTAGAGCTAAATGAAGAGATTTTCAAAACCCCATCCCTCCTTCATCCCAAAGAAAAACTTGAATTTAAATGTTAAAAGTGAAATGCATGGGGCTCAAGAGATGACTCAATGGCTAAGAATACTTGCTACTCAGAAGGACCAGAGTCTGATTCCCAGCATACACAGTGGGCGACTCAAAACCTTCTGAAACTCCAATTCCCAGTTATTTAATGCCCTCTTCAGGCCTTTTTTGTGGGCAGCTGTTGAAAGATGAGTGGCCGTTTGTGTGTCAGACGCAGATTCACACACACTCATACACGTTTAAAAAAATCTAAAATTGAGTGGTACATACTTACCAACCTTTTCAGAATTGTTTTTTCAATGTGTGTGAGCACGTGGTGTTAAGAAATCGATCTAAAGCCTCTCGCACACCAAGCCAATGTTCTGCCACTGAGCTTTATTTTCATCCCTTCAGAACTGTAATGGTGTCTATGTATTTGTATGCACACATAACATACGAATACAAGTTATCTTTGATTTCACCAAATTATGTATCAGAAAGCAGTTTTAAGAGACATGCTTGTCATTTGTGTGGTGGTATATGTGTGTTCAATACCTTTCTTTGACCTATGTTTGAGTAACAGATGGTTTTGGAGATAAGAGGATCTCTTACAAAAATGTACCAGAAAACAGAAGGAAGTAGGGGAATATTTCATAAAGTTTTTAAAGACATTCCCTTAAGGAAAATGTCAATCTATTATGTTTACTCCAAGAAATGGCCAATCACTCCCAAATACCCTTGCCTATTTTTACTCAATAGGCTACAAATTTCTGTTCCAAATGAAATATTTGGCAGAAATATGGTTTAAATATAGTTTTTAGGTATAGGATTAAATCACAAATCTCAGAAATGTTAAATTATACTTTTAATTGTTTAATCTTTGATACTAGCCTATTGCCTACTTTCCACTACTGAGATGTAACCACAATTGGTCTTAAAGTAACACAGATAATTTATCTGGATTAGGAAGATTTAATGTTAATTTTCACCTGATCATTTAATATTTTTACTTGATGTACTAGTTTGCTTAATTTAATTGATCACTGCCTTTGATTTCTTTTCATAAACTATTAACATTGGCTTTTTTTTTATTATGTATACAACATTCCTTCCATGTTTGCTTGCATGCCAGAAGAGGGCANGGATCTCTGGAAGAGCAGTCAGTGTTCTTAACCTCTGAGCCATCTCTCCAGCCCTAACATTGGCTTTTTTTCCTTGTCTCTTAAACATCATGAGTTTCACTTGTGGTTAGTATTTGAGACATGGTCTTTCTATGTAACTCAGGCTTGCCTGGAACTATTTATGCAGACCAGGCTAGACCATCATTTAGAGATCAATCTGCCTACTGACTGCTGGAATTAAAGGTGTGTGCCACCATATTCACTCCTTGCAATGTTTTTTAAAAAATAATTTAAAGCACTATCTTAATACAGGCTTTTCCTTTCCAAAACTATTGAAGATTTTAAGGCTAGCAAAGCAAATATTTAGGGTCTACCTATATTTATAACTCAAATAACTGACTGTGCAACTTGGAATACTGTTTTTACAAAGCAAAGGCATTTTAAGAATACACAGAAAACAAAGGAGGATACAATTGCAAGGTCAACAAGCATACAGGCATGACCCTTTCAACCAGGTCATCATTCAGTCTATGGTAGTTCTCTTGCTTTGTATAACTTAATTAAAATCTGAGTCATGATCAGTGATGTCATCAAACTCACAGGGTCTTGAAAAAAATCTTTTCCACCCCACCCCCGCCCCAAACACTAGGCTGGCATAGAAAAGCATACAGTGACCTTATTTTAGTTTTTGGAACCCTATAGTTTGCTATCCTAAAATACAGAAAATCTGTTTGTGTCTATGTGTGCGCACGTATGTGTATACACATGTATGCAGCAGCAGCAACACACACCTTTAATCCCTGCACTGGGGGGACAGGTAGATCTCTGAAAATTCCAGGCCAGCCTGGTCAACAAAGCAAGTTCCAGGACAGCCTAGGCTACACAGAAAAACCCTGTCTGAGAGAGAGGAGACAGAGAGAATATCTGTCTTCAGCTCTGACAATGGCATATTTTCTTTATTCCCCATTAACAAATCAGTTACTACCTTGGAATTAGCTCCAGAAATAATCCCTGTCACCAATCCTCCAATCACTGTAACTATAAGTCCCAATTAAACGAAAAGCAAATGCCTAATCTTTGTTTTAAGTTCCTATCTTTTTATCTTATTTTGAAGCTGCACCCTTCCCCTCCCATCCAGTCATCAGCAGTGCTGGAATTATTTGACAATGTGCAAACCGCACAATACAAGCCCTTTTCATCTAACCATGCCACTTCTACCCTCACAACATCCAAACTATTTTATACTGAAGTTCTATTTCCTAACTTCTCCTATCCCCCACAACTTACCAGGTTAACCAACAGAAAGCAGGAAGGTAACACAAATTAATAAAAGCAGGTTATCTGCACATTATAACACCCAGAAACACTTTCATTTCTCATCAGCATATGTACTTAGGTCCTATGTTTCTCAAAACTCATCAAAAGTTTAACCTGCATTTTCCAAAATAATATGCATATAAGAAAATTATCTATTAATACAGAAGGAAATGAAGGATGCCTTTTAAAACAGGAAGCCTTTGAATCCAAGGATTATGCACCATGAAAACAATCTTTACTGGAGCCAAAAATAACTGATAACTCCCAACTGTACTGAACACAAACAGATGTCTTTATCCTTGTCATTATACCCTAAATAATATCGTTTACAGAACATTTACTATGTGCAAGGTATTATAAGTAATCTACATACATGCAAGTATTATACTATTGTATATAATGCTCAGATTTTGGTATCCACAGGGCATCCTGGACCCCCATCTCCAATGGATGCCAAGAGACAACTGCACATGGATCTAACATTAACTCTCAGTCTTGAAGAACTTATAAAATTGCACAATAAAGGCCCATTCAAAGAACTATTTACAAGTTATAGGTAGTTCTTCCAAATAGGAATGCAAGCCTATTTCAAAGAGAAGTTAGGCTGGGTGGTGGTGGTACACACCTTTAATCCTGCCTGGTCTACAAAGCGAGTTCTAGGACAGCCAGGAGTGTTACACAGAGAAACCCTGTCTCAAAAAACCAAACCAAACCAAACCAAACAAGTGTCAAAGAAAAGCAAAAAATACAGATTTTTGCTCAGTAGCTTTCCAATGTTTTTTTTATTGTTGTTGTTGTTTTGTTTTTTCAAGACAGGGTTTCTCTGTAGATTTGGAGTCTGTCCTGGCACTTGCACTGTAGACCAGGCTGGCCTTTTAACTCACAGAGATCCTCCTGCCTCTGCCTCCCAAATGCTGGGATTAAAGGTGTGCGCCACCACCGCCCAGCACTTTCCAATTATTAAAGACAACAGAACTGTTGTTTAATGACGTGTAGGGTAAGAAAAACACACAGGTTAAATATGTGTAGATAAATTCTAGTTTACATGTCTACCTAGAATCATCAGACAATGTAATGAAAAAATAAAATCATGAACTTAAAATATACTCCATCTCTGTTCAGTATTCCTTTTATTTTGTTTCCAACTACAATTAATGAAAATCTCAACCCAAAGGTTAATCTCAATTATTAATTCCTGTGAGAAATGACCACTTAATACCTCTCTTTGGCTCTACTTAACATATTCCTCTGTTGAAATACATACTGTTCATATAGCTCAAGTCAGGTGATAATCAAAGGCAGAAATATCATTTATATGTGATATATATCTCATAATTATGTTAACATATTCTACCATTTGTCCAACCTACCAGGCAGATCCATGTGGTTCCCAAGGGCCAAGACACACCCAGCAAAACTCTGCTTTACAGTTCTGGTTACGACAAACCATGTGATTACAACCGCCATCCTTCTCAATTGTGACATGGCATTTGGGACATTCCTATGGAAAAAAACTATAAAGTTGGTGTCAATGCTACACTAAGCTGTATTGCTAGCATTGAGAGAATCTAGTTCTAGATTTCATTTATTTATTAGAGTTATTACACTTAAGTCACTTACAAAAGTAGTAAGCATGTAATAAATACCATTAAAAAATAACCTGTATCGTTATTACTGGGTTTTTTTTGCTTTGTTTTGTTTTTGTTTTTCAAGACAGGTTTTCTCTGTGTTACAGTCCTAGCTGTCCTGGAACTTGCTTTGTAGACCAGGTTGGCCTTGAACTCAGAGATTCACCTGCCTCAAAAACATGTGCCACCACTACCCTGCTTATTACTGGGTTTTAAAAGACATAACAGTGTAATCCCTTTTATAAAATATTTTTCTTTTGATGTCTGTGTGTTTGCCATGTGCCTGTGGAGACCAGAAGAGGACATCAGATCTCCTAGAGCTGGAATTATAGAAAGTGGTGAGCCACCATGCACGTGGGAATTGAACCCAGGTCCTATGGAAGAGCAGCCAGTGCTCTCAGCTGTTGAACCATCTCCACCCAAGTGAAAACAATCAAAATATTTTTAATCAGAGATAGTAAGTTTGATAAAACTTTGAAGTATTTTACTCATCGTAACACACGGTTGAGTGTCACCTAGCTGTAGAGTACTTTCTATCCTCATAGCATAAACCCATAAGCCTTGTAACAGTGCTATTTATTCCTGTTTATCACAAGAATAAAAGACAAAATAGAAATAACAAGGAAACTAATTCTAGGTCACAAAGATCCATATACAAGCAGTCTGGCCTTCAGAGTCAGGCAAGCAAGTAATCAGGTCCCGACTTTCAAACTGAATTCATAATGAAGTTCACAATTTCTATTTTTGTTCTTATTTACTTTTTAAGCATCTGTTTTTGTTGTTGTTGAGACAGGATCTCTTTACAAAGCCCTGCTGTCCTAGAACTCACTATATAGACTAGGCTGGCTTCAAACTCAGGGATCCAGATGTCTCTGCCTTCCAAATGCTGGGATTAACTATGTGTGCCACAATATCTAGCTTTTCAAAAACTTAAAGTTTTGAGTGGTGTAGAGATTGTGTACACAAGTGCGCGAGAGATGACACTGATGTCCTGCATTATAGCTCTCAGCCTTACAACTCTGACACTTTCAGTGAACCTGGAGTTCTTTACATTCAGCTACGGGGGTTGACCATTAAGCTCCAGAAAGCCTGTCTCTGAAACTCAGCACTGGGGTTACATGGCCACACCTGCCTTTTTTATGAGTGTAAGGGATCTGAACTCAGTTCTTCAAACTTGAACAGCACTTATCCACCAAGGCATCTTCTCAGCCCTTGTTTTTATGGCTTGATAAAAGGTCTTGTGTAGCTTGGGCTGATATTGAACTTCTGATCCCCACCTTCATTTCTCCAGTGTTGAGATTACAAAATGTGTCAGCACATCCAGGTCATATGGTGTTTGGGATCAAGATTAACGAGGGCTCTGTGCCTTTTAGGCAAGTTCTCTATCAACTGAGCTACAATCAAAGCCCCAAAGAGAAAGAATTTACAACTAGATTCATTAATAACATTCTTCGAAATAAAAATAAGGACTACTACCTGGGTCCACTTTCAATGTTTTCACTTATGTCATAGTTTAGATGTATAGCATAAAGTAGATTCAGAGAAACAGTTCTGCTAGGTCTACTTTACATAATCAAAGCATAAAATTAGTTACTCTGCTTAAATCCTGGCCTCTGAAGACTAACTTCTAAAAAGTAAAACTGAGAAACTTAAGGTAGAAAATTACATTAGCTGGCAACATAGCTCAGGGTTGTAAGGGTACTTACCACCAACAAGTCTAACAGTTCAATACACTGTACCTATATAGTGGAAGGCAAAATCTGATTCCTGAGTGTGGTTCTCCCCTACCAAGACATGAGCACATATATGCACATGCACACAATACAAAAAATTATTTTAAGAAAGAAATTGACATTAGGCCAACATAAGTGAAGTGAATGAAGTATAATCACATTTAGTTTAGCAAAATAAGCTTTATCTATAGGAAATCCATGCTTTTATAATAAAAGTAGAGCACTATGCATAATGCCTTACAGCCACTCAATAAAATAAACACCTGAAGGCAATATCCATATGTAGTCATTGGGGGTGGGGTGGGGTAGACAAAAGCTATCATAAGGCTCAAACCAACATAAACTCACACTGCTTTTGCTAATGCTTATATACCTACCCTTCAATATGTTGATTATCAACAGTTCAGGGGTGGGGTAGTGGTGGGAGGATACACACAGATGGACCAACCTTTGTGTTAGCTGCAATCCAATTAGAAGTTTCACTGTCATCATCACACTTTTTAATCCACTTCTTCAACCACTATTTGAAAATAACAATCATTAGAATATAACTAAAACCTTAAGGATAGCAAATTATTTCAGCACTTAAACAAAGGAAATCTTTAAACGTAAGACTCAAAAACAAATAGATTATCAATAGGCATATTCTCAATGTAGGAAAATTTTTGGGTGTAAAATCTCATTTATTACTGGGTGGTGGTGGTGCATGCCTTTAATCCCAGCACTCAGGAGGGAGAGGCAGGCAGATCTCTGTGAGTTTGGGGCCAGCCTGGTCTACAAGAGCTAGTTGCAGGACAGGTTCCAAAAACTATAGAAAAACCCTGTCTTAAAAAACACAAAACAAAACAAAAAAAACCCAACTCATTTATATAGGATCAACCGAAGAACTGAAGAATTTTGACTTGTTAAAGTTGAATGGGAAGCCTGGAACCTGGATGAAAAATCAAATTGTTATTTCCCCAAAACAAAGCCTAACTACTCATGGGTATTCTAAGAATAAGCAGAAACTTAACACTCAAACGAATGCACATAGAATAATTGCAAATGATCACCTGAAAGAAAAAAGCATAGAATAAAATCTTCCATTTGCTAGTACAAAGTCATCAGCTGTTATCTTTAAACAAATCTTAGAAATGTACTGACTCGCTTTTAAAAAAAGAAGGAAAAAAAAACAAATCTTACCTTACATTTAACAGGATCATGCCAATTTTCGCCACAGTTAAAGCTGTTAAAGGACACAGGAGTTTACATAATTAATACTACTCACTGTAAGTAAACAACTCAACCATTTCACCTCTACAGTTCCCCAGGCAGGCAATGTTGTTTATTTATTTTACAGTGAATTTTTTTTTCAGAATTAGTGTGTTCTAGGACCAGCAAATAAAAAATTAATATGTGTGATATGGGAATGATTAAAAGCATAAAGACATGCCCTGATAACTACACAGTAACTGTTAGCAAGACTGGCTCACTCAGATTGTACTGAGAAGCTTTTAATAGTGTTTCACCAGTGCATACTCTATCTTCATTCGCTGAAGAACAAAAGCCTGCATTTGAAGGTTAATTCACAATTGCATACTAATATACAGCAAATAATACATTAGATCCAAATGGGACATCTTTGCATAATGTAACTAGATTAAACTCAACCCCATAGAGAAAAATGGTGTTGGTCAATCTATTCAAAACAAACCAAAAAAAATCATGGTGGCTTACATCTGTAATCCTAGTACTAAGTACATGTATGTTTACAGGTTAGGAGTATAAATGAAGAAAACAAAAATGCTTATGGAAAAACATCGAATTGGGCATGGTAATCTGTAAAATCCTAGGCCTCAAGGAGAATACAGAATTCAAGGCTAGCTTGAGCTACATAACACCCTTCCTCAAAATGGGGGTGGGGCAGGGCAGGGATGACACAGAACACAACAGTGTACCCACTGGTGTGGAGCCCACCAGGCTGCAATGAGTATCTCCAAACCAATGGCTACACAGAAGGAGCTTGGTGAGCCACAAGGTAAGATATGAATGTGGGAAAGGAATTCCAGGGATGCAGCAGTAAAGGTTGATAGGGACAGGAGAGATGGGGGGACAGAATAATCAAAGTATACTGGTTATGTGTAAAGTTGTCAAAGAAGAAATTTAGTGAAACCTATACAAAATGAAGCCGCTTATTAATGTGATTATCACATAATTTATAAAAATGTCAAAGAGAGAAGTAATGAGGTTAAGGATATGATTATTTCTCTGACAAGGTAGACAGGGAATCTGATAAAAACAATCAACCAAGGATCTTCAAATGTATGCTGCATTTCATTTCCTAACAAAAAAAGACAAGGAGATGGAGAGATGGCTCAATAAGTAAGAGCATTTGTTGCTCTTGCAGTGGACCCAGGTTTGACAAGAGCACTCACATGAGGATTGACAACCAACTCCAGTTAAAGGGATCTGATGCCCTCCCTCTTCTGGCCTCTATGGACACTGAATGCATGTGATATACATACATATAGGTAAAACACTTATACACATATATAAATCTAATTACATTAAACAAATCTTTACAAAAAGAGAAGTGTTTCTTAAAACATAAATTTGAGAGTACGCATGGAATCAGATTTCATCTTCTCATCTGTAACAAAGGTAAATTCGATGCATGGTAGCAGGCACATGTGTGCTATAGTAAACATCTGAAAGTTGGAGGACAACATCTGTCCTCATCTTTGACCTTCTTTGAAGCAGGGTCTCTCTTCCCTTTTTAGTGTTCACTGCTGCACACACTAGCCTACCTGGCTCACAAATTCCTAGAAAAATCTCTTGTTTTTTGCCTCGTATCACTATAGGAGCATTGGGAGTACAGGTGCAAGCTGGGATGCCCAGCTTTATGTGGTTTGGGGCCTCAAGTGATGCACACAGCTGTATTGTTCCATCTACCATGTGAGCATATTCACAAAATATTCTCTATACAGTAAAAAGCACTCACAACTGCTGTGCAACAACCATCTTGTCCATTGTAAAGATCTGTCAATTGAATTGCTTTAACAAAATCCAGATTGAGCCAGGCAGTGGTTGCTTACGCTTTTAATCCCAGCACTCGGGAGACAGAGGCAGGTGGATCTCTGTGAGTTTGAGGCCAGACTGGAATACAGAGCAAGTTCCAGGACAGGCTCCAAAAGCTACAGAAAAACCCTGTCTCGGG
>LOJH01000121.1:416-22476 GCA_001685095.1 Ellobius talpinus | reverse complement strand
GGGGGGGGACCAACAACAACAATAAAAAGCTGATTGCTGAATATAGTCAGTAAAGGAAGTATAGTCAGGCTGACCAAGCTAAAGATGATGGGAAGGAGAAGGGCTGAGTCAGGAGACACCAGCCAGACTCAGATTTGGGTATGCCAAACTGACACATGGCAGAGCATAAATAAGGAATATGGGTTAATTTAAAATGTAAAGCTAATTAATAAGTTAATAATGAGACTGACTATATTGGTCAAGCATACTAAGCCTCTGTGTGGTGATTTGGGAAGTGGGCACTGGGTATTTGGCACCCAGCAGCTTTCCTTTTGGAAGACAGGAAACTTCCACCTACACACAACAACACAAATAATTCACCAGCACACTGACCCATGATTTCCCAGTTTGAAAAAGAAATTACTGCTGTGTAAATACTAGATAATCTTGGTATTTTGTTATAGGAAAATAGTAATGAGAAATAAGGAGGACTTTTTTAACAAAGCTTAAAATGAGAAAGCAGATTTGTAAATCAATAATAGACAGGGTTTGGGATGTGTGTTAGAAAAAGAATATATTATCTTGAATAGAGACTATTCCAGGGTGATTGTGTGAGACTTGATAATGAAGGTAGAGGTATAGAGAAAGTCTCTGTCATCTTAAAAGAATATCTACCAATTCTAAATAGAATGCATGTGGAGCTAAAACCAATAAAGGTCATTCTGATGATGCCACTGATGAAAATGAAAAACATGCTATTGCAAACTAGAACACAACCATTCATTGTAAAAAATAGAACATGACTTGACTGTGTGTGTACCAGACTGTTTTTATGCAACGTAGAGTGTATAAATAATGAAACTCAATTTTTGAGTGAATAAACATCGCTGAAGATGCAGCTTGGTCTCTGAATGCAAAGATGGACTTAAAGATGAATTACTAATGAAAAAGGAGTAAGATCTTTCAAACTGAAAATTTTTCAGGCTATCCATATAGGAAAAGAAAGCCAGTTAAACAGTTCAGAAACACTAAAATGTTCCCTAATATTTGGTGTTGAAATATCTCTGATAAGTTCAGACAGAGGAAAGTATACTATAGAACTCTAAAGTCCCAAGATACCAACAGCCAAACAACCAAAATTACCTACAAAACCACACACCAAAATTTTCTTATAAGATTAAAACTTGTCTAAATCAAGTAAATTTTTAAATAAACCATACATTTATTCATTAATCTATGAGAATATACAGGTAGAGAGCAAGAGTCAGATGGAACAAAATACTACATGACTATAGCAATTTGGACCAGAGAGATGGCTCAGTGGATAAAGCACTGCCACTAAGCTTTGACTGAAGCTTGATGCCCAAGATACAACACACCCTCACCGAGCACAATGAGCACGTAAGCACTATACACACACTCACACCTGAGTTCTCTGAATGTTGAAAAAAGGGGGAAATTAACCCAGATTTTTAAGATTTCTCTCTTTAAAAGTTAAAGTGAAATACAAAGAAAATTAGGATTATAGCTTCATTTTCCCTTGATACATTCAGCAGGTGTAGTGGCATATGCTTATCCCAGAACTCGGGGGGATTAAAAGAGAATAAACATGAGTTTGAGGCCAATCTGGGCAATGAAACGAGACTGCCTTAAAACAAAACACACACATACACCCTCTCTAACACACTAACTAACTCTCTCTCTCTAAAAGATAAACGCATCAAGGAAAGAAAAAAGATCTTAAGATGTGGTTTCTCGTTTACTTAAAAGGAACAGAAACTCTACATTCACTTCGTTCATTTAGGAAATCACTTGCTTACCAAAACTGGCGCCCACATTTGCAGCGAACAGGTTTTGCATCAGGATATTGGACTTTGACAACATGGTGGCAATCTGGGGCAGGACACCACTTTAACAGTCGGTTGCACTAAAATACAAGTTAGAAAATCTTTAAAATGACAGCAAGTTAAATACACAAATCTAGAATAAAGTTGGAGATAACAAAACGCTATGAAGTACATAGTCCCTATGAAGTACACAGTAGTGCTCTGAAGGGTAATATCTTCTCGTTATAATTATCACCTTTTAATGAGAAATGTGTTAGGTTTTTCTCCATCTAGGAATATAAATATTTCTATTTTACTTTGTTAAAAACGTGACAAGATTAGCCAGGAAATGGAAGTGAATTCCTTTAATCCCAGCGTTTGGGAGGCAGAGACAAGTGGATCTTTGTTACAGAGTTCGAGGCCAGCATGGTCTATACAGTGAGTTCAAGGACAGCCAGGGTTGTTACAAAAAGAAACCCTGTCTTGTAAATCCAAAACCAAAAAACAAAAACCAACAAAACAAAAAAAGAAGAAAGAAAAAGGAAAAAAAGGAGGTTATATTGACTGAAGCCTTTTCAATAGTAAGCAATCCTTGCAACTTGTTTATTTCCTTTTATTTTTTTTTTAATAAAGTTCAGGACCACATTAATTAAAGCAAGTGTTTCACTTAAGGAGCTACGCCCCAACTCTAGAGGATCTAGTTTGCGGATTCATTATTTGTTTACTTTGGTTTTAGGTACCCGCTAGGGAAGCCTTTGACCACAAAGCTGTATCCACACACCCTCACAAGATTAATCATCTTTAAAATTCTAATTCTATAGAACATAAGAACTATTTTTTATTCTACCTACAAATCCCACTCCTTAGCTTGTTTCCAGATTTATGGCACTCCTACCTCAGCCTCACTATTTCTGAGACTACAGGATTAAGCAACCATGTGCCAGTTTAGACATTTCTGTGATTACTAACCTCAATTCTAGAGTAAACTTTTACTTCTGAGACAAAGTCTTACTAATAGTCACAGATGGCGTGAAACTCAGCCCATAGACCAGGCTGACCTTCACATATCTGTGTGCCACCAAAAATCAGCCCAGGGAAATTTTCTTAAAATGCAAGAAAATCAGGTAAGTTCATAATCTGGGAAGGTGTTTAGACGCTATAACAACAACCTGGGAGAAGCTAATGGACTTATTTCATTTCTCCCTTTGACTAGAGGAAAAATTAAAAACACAAAACCACTCTTACGTAATAGGAAAAGACTTACTCTTACTAGTGCCTGAAAAAAAATAATCCTTTTAACAATTGATTCTCAACTGTTTCTACAACTGTTTTTCGTTTGTTTGCTTGTTTGTTTTAAGACAAGGTCTTGCTATGTAGACCTGGTTATTCTAGAACTGGGTATGTAAAGCAGCAAGCTGAACTATAACTCACATAGATCCACCAGCCTCTGCCTCATGCAGTGTTTAATTTTGGTTTTTGTTTATCTGTCTGTTTTAAGAAGTCATCTCTCACTAGGTAGTCCAGAGTACTCTCAAACTCGCAATTCTCTTGCCTCAACCACTCCAGTGCTACGATTTCACAGAGTGTACCATCCCACTCAGGTAAAATATAAACTATGAAATATTTTTATTACATAAATAAGACATGTCTTAAGTAACATTCTGCATCAGGATTCAAAAGTCAGCTAACTGGTTAATATAACTCATTAGGACATCACTTGCATAAAGTATACTGATCACTTCAAAATATACAGTATACCTATAATATTCAATTTTATAGTTTAATTAATAGACTATTTTCTAGAATTAAAATACCAAGCTATACAGACATTAACTATCATGGACTTGGCACTTTCAATAAAACCTGAGAATAAATCATTTTGTTTCACTGCCTATACACAGTGTTCTTCGTAGCAGCTACTCAACTGTGCCAACACAGCACAAAATCAGTAAGAACAAATATGCAATAAATATTTTCCAATAAATCCGTTTTTGTTTGCCTGTTTTTTGAAACAGTGTCTCTCATTGTAGCCTTGGCTGTCTTGAAACTCACAAGGATCCACCTCTGCCTCCCTCAATGATGCAGCTTTAAAGGCATGTCCTCTTTTTTAAATATTTATTTATTCACTTATTCGTTCATTCATTTAAATTTTTAGTTTTTCGAGACAGGGTTTCTTTGTGTAGCTTTAGAGCCTATCCTGGAACTTGCTCTGTAGACCAGGCTGGCCTTGAATTCACAAAGATCCTCTTACTTCTGTCTCCCTAGTGCTGGAATTAAAGGCAAGTGCCAACACTGCTTGGCCCAATAAATCTTTAGTTGCAAACAGAGGTAAGGCCATTTGCTGACCAATGGAGTCTAAGAAAAAATATATAATATAAATACAGCATCTTTTTTTATTTTAAAAAATTTTGCCTGTATGTATGTCTGTGCACTGTATTCATGCCTGGCCCACAGAAAACATAAAGGGCCCTGGATCCTCATGGACTGGAGTACAGACAATTGTGAGTGTTGGGAAAAGAACCCAAGTCCTCTCAAGGAGTAGCCAGTGCTACTCTCTAACACCGTAATTACAGTATTCTTTATTGGCAATGAATCGTAAGACAGAGAAATACATGTGATTATGACATGTTAATAACATACTGCAATTCTTTGCTAGGGATAAAAAAACAGTAAAGAAAATACTGTTAAAAAAGTAATTTGATGAGCACAGCTCAAAATTATTTTCTTTTAGTAAGTGTTCTAAATATGGTAGCAGGCTCTTGACAGTTTGAAAACTAGTATTTCAGCTGAAAAATTAGCATTTCAGATGCTGGGCACCCAGTACTCAGGAGGCAGAGGCAGATGAATCTCTACAAGTAAGAGGCCAGCCTGGTCTACAGAGCCAGCCAAGGCTACACTGAGACCGTTTCAAAAAAAAAAAAACTACAACAAAAAGAACCTAACTGGCATTCATATTAATAAACAGAATTTTTAAAAACTAAAATTAGACAAGCATAAACCACTTACCTCTACAAAGCTATTTGTTATTAAATGCTGATATTTTAATTTAACTTTTGAATCTGTGATCAGGCGCCTAAAACAAAGAATAAAAGAAATTTTTTAAGTTTATTAAGCCAAGTCTCAACACATATATAAATAAAATGTAACTTCAAAAACTGTTTAGGCTATGGCATAAAAACTACCCTAAGTTGAAAATATCCAAATGTACATCCTCCATCACTCAGACAACTACTAGTCCTAACAGTGATCTCCAAGTTTCTGTAATGTGACTTGGATAGACAATTTCCTCATATTTTATATTCTAAATATTCTATTTTGCTGAGTTCACATAGCAGTCTAAAGACTGCAAATTTGCATCCCTTATAAGCCTTCTGCCAACAATTCGTGACTGTCTTCCTTTAAACCCCCGACAGTGCATGAAATCAAACAAATGCTGTCAACAAAAATGTCAAAGAATGGACCCAGTATTGTGGTTAATTAATGTATATATAATTTAAGGTTGCCTTCATGTGACAGTTTTTGGGAATTAAATGAAAAAACTGACAGCAACCTGGTTTTTTCTGAACACTTCTGAACAATAATTTGTGTAACTCACAACACAGAGGCATGAAAATGAGGAACGATAAACAGCTGAAGTCTCATTAGTTTTATGGGAAGCATCGTTCTGAATGTCATAGGAAAATGGTGTTAAGAGCTAAGGACATAGATCAATGGTTAAGCCTCTGCCAAGCGCATCCAAGAACAAGGTTCAATCACCACTTTGTTTTTATTTTTAGTTGGTATTAAATCAAGTGGTAGTGTGTGATGGCCACTGACAAATAACCTTTTAACAAAAGTATATAGTCTAATTTTTTAATAAGACAGTTTTGTATGCTCTGATTTTGTCCATTCTTTTTAGCTTTCAAATTTTATTGTCATTATTATCAATGATATGGGGGTCTCTATGTAGAAAATAATAATAATAATAATAATAAATAAAAAGGGGGTCTTTATGAGGTACACACTTCTGGCTGTCCTGGAACTATGTAGACCAGGCTTGCCTTGATTTTACAGAGATCCTTCTGCCTCTGGTTCCCAAGTGCTGGGATTAAAGGCATGAGCTATCATGCCCAGTCCTTTCATTTTTCTTAAGCTTCATATCCTCCTCCCTCTGTCCTTCCTTTAAAACCTCACTCTTTTATGCCACTCTTAGATGTACTCATGTCAGATCATAGGGGGCAGGGAAGACAGGTAGCCTAAGCTGGCCTGCTAAGCACTATGTATACCAAGAGGACCTGAAATCTGCAGTGGTTGTAGGTGTAGTTGTCCATGCCTAGATCCCAAAAATACTGTTCTATTTCCTCAAAAATCCTAAATACCATACATCTTCAGGAATACTACTATATAAGACTATACCCCCTCCCCCACCCAGAATAGACAGAGGAAAATGCCAAGAAGGGGACTTGAGGTGAAACAACCTTCATTTGAGTATGGCTCACAACTATGAAATGAGAGTAAGTTCTCTGTCTGACCTTTCTATTCCTCGGGTTACTACTCTGCAAAAACAATTTGTAAAATTAAAGATCTATAAAACTAGAAGTGTCTAACAAATAGCATATGCTCACTAAATATTAAATGCACAAAAGTTGAAAGAATTCACCATAATTTAATTATAGCAATTAGCATAATCTTGTTTTCATATCTTTTTTTTTGCTTATTCATTCCCAAACAATAAGCTCCATGAAAAAACTAACTTGTGACCAGCACACTGTCTGAACTATTCAGTGTGTGATAAGGGTTTTCCCCCCTGGGGAAGAGGGGGAAAGAGCAGTGTTCAACAAAGGTTTGTGTTACAGTTCTGGCTGTCCTGGAACTCAAGAGAGATCTGCCTGCCTCTGCCTCCTGAGTGTAACCAGCTAGGTACTTTTAAACAAATTAACCTTCAAATAAACAAATGCCGGAGGCAAAGTCTAACAATAATTACCGGAGGCAAAGTCTAACAATAATTAGTCTATTTGGGAGTTCATCAACAAGTTAAACACAGCATTACCACAACCCTCTTCAATTTCCCTCCTGGATATATGTGCTTAAAATTAAAAATGGGTGCCCCACAAAATCTTATACACAAAGCTCATTAAAACAACTTTCACAAGAAGTTGAAACAGCTCTAAAACACAATTCAACCATAAAAAGATCTAAGTGGTGATTCATGCCAAAGTGAATGAATCTCAATCTCTCTCTCTCTCTCTCCCTCTCTCTCACACACACACATACACACACTCTATGCCAAATAATGCAACTAGAGGGGGAGAAAAACATATTATGATTCCATTTAATATGACTTCTAGATTAGACTAAACAATACACATAGAAACTAGACAAGTGCTTGGTAAGGTATTGGAACATGTGGGAATTGTTGAATGGAAACAGAATGATAAAATTATTTTAGGAGGTTAACACAGTAGGGTTTTTCCTTTGACTCCAATTTGTAATGCATAACAAGACAGTTTCTTAAAACAAAAATATCAGGAGTTAGGGAAAAGTAACAACTGCTACTTTTTTATGGATTTGACATCAGTAAAATAAAGTATATAACTCTAAGTCAGATGCTCTGGTTCCAAAGATATTTATATACATACCTATTATCCATAATGCTTCTCTGATTCTACAAACCATTTATTATGGCTGATCTTAGCTTGACTTCATACCTTTAAGAATAGTGCTATTAAGATGAATGAAAGCTCTTGCTATTAATATGCTAATTGTATTGATACAAGTTGCTACCACCTTTGTTGAAAAAAAAGTCACTGGATCAATTCTCTGTGGAGGGCATCTCTCAGGGAGTCAAAACAGGTTCTTCTGAATGTCTACTATACATGTGGAGTACAACTTCAGAAGCATTTAACCACCCACAGTTTGAGAATCATATCGGATTTAACAAAGAAACTGGAATGCTGACTTTAACTTAACCATAAAGGTTTATGTTTTGTTTTGTTGAATTAAACGGATATCTTAGGTGGTTCCTATTGCTGTGATGAAACACCATGACCAAGAGAAATTGGGAAGGAAAGGGTTCATTTCACTTACACTTTTGTAACAGTTTACCCTGGAAAACATTTAGGCTGGAAACTCAAAAAGGGAAAGAACCTGGACGCAAGGGCTGATGCAGGCAGGGGCCATGGAGGAATTCTGCTTATTGGCTTGCTCAACCCAGGACCACCAGCCAGTCCTCCCACATCAATCATTAAAAGAAAGTCATACAGGTTTACCTACAGTCATTCTTATGGAGGCCTGTTCTCAATTAGTGCTCCCTCCTCTCTAATGTTCTAACTTGTGCCAAATTGATTAAAAAGAAAAAAAGAAGAAAGAAAAAGACAAACAAAAACCAGCTAGCCAGTACTAAACAACACTTATGCATATAAAGCACCCTGAGTTAAAAAACAAAACTTTATGCAATAATTTAGTTCAAATAATAAAAGCATTTCCTTTAAAAAGTTTTTTTCATTTGATATACAAACTGCAAACACAAAGAATAAATAACATCACATATAACTCAGGATTTTTATAAACCTGTGTTTTATTTTTGTAAATATATGATCACCTCTCTCCTTTCTATATTTTCATCTTTTCCTACCTTTCTTTGAAACAAGATCTCACTAAATATCCAACAACCTCAAATTCAGTTATTCTGCTCTCCTACTGAGACACAGATACACTAAAAGACTTCCAAAATCCAACAGTCAAAGCAATCCTCTCTGACCCTATAATTCACCTGCTCAAAATAATCAGAGGTCCAAAGGCTGTACAGCAACATATCATTACCTACAAAATCTGCAGCTTCCCCTAACAGTTCTTTGCCTCTCCCTACT
The DNA here is from genome assembly GCA_001685095.1 of Ellobius talpinus. Taxonomy (NCBI): domain Eukaryota; kingdom Metazoa; phylum Chordata; class Mammalia; order Rodentia; family Cricetidae; genus Ellobius; species Ellobius talpinus. The sequence continues at coordinate 13,823 of LOJH01000121.1, read as the reverse complement.
TACTTCAATCTATACATTTTTATGTGTACAGGTAAGTAACAATTTAGAATAATGCTGGGGCTATATCAGTAATGTATTGTTTCTCTAGCATTATTTGTCAAAAGTGGTTTCATTTTTACATTTCAGTTAGGAATTGATTTACTAACGGACTGAGTTATGTACACTGTAAACAGAAGATATACTACTGTTTTCCTGATAAACTTCCTACTCAGAATATTAAAGTCAATATTATTTGTTTCTTTGCACAGAAATAAAAGGGCACTCATTCTGTTTTATTGTGAAACAAGCAACTCTAAACCACATATTATCTAAACTTCTGAAGACATAATGAGAATTTTTCTTCATTAAAATACCTCTCACAGGCAAAGGTTAAGACACCTGGGGGGAGGGGTGTAAAATACACAAAAAGTTACTGATAGACCAAATTTAAGAATGGAGAAATGATTTCAGTGAGCACCTGATTAAAAGGACTGTCTAGTGCTAGAGAGCTGACTAAGTGGGTAAAGGCAAGCTATCAAGCCTGACCTGAGTTTGACCTATATGGAAGAAAAGAGCCAACTTCCACAAGTTGTTGTCTCACCATCACAAGTGTGCCATGGTATGCATGCACAGTAAAATAAATGCAGCAAAAAAATTTTTTTACGAAGTTACCTAAACTGAAAATAAATGTAGAAAAATGCTTTTCATTATCTACCAGAGAACTTCAAATAAAAAAAAACACAATGAGATATGCCCACACTGCCACCAAGAATCTCATATTTAGTGAGGAATATATGCACAACCACTTTAGAAAATAATTTGGCAGGATCTACTATTTTAGTCCCAACATAACCCAAGAAAATCAGTGTATATGTCTGCCTAAAGACATAGAAGCATTCTTTAAAGTTTAGACAGGCCAAAACAAACCACCCAAAAACTTCAAATCTCTATTATCTGGAGAATCAAACACTACACAATAATACAGACAGATACAAAGACACGATGCCCATGAAGAATATATGCATACACAAAAGAATACTGGCAGGCTAGCTCAGCTGAGCAAGCCTGATGACCCCTGGAACCAAAAATGAAAGGAGAGCACCACACTCAAAAGAAGTCCTCTGACTTTCACTTATGCTCAGTGGTACATGTGTGCCATCACTCACCTCAATTCATATATGCGTGCACACAATGGTAATAAATTAAAAAAATACATGCTACATAATTCCACTTAAATGATATTCAAGAAAGACAAAAATAAGTGGTTCCTAGTTAAGAATCAATCCACTAGCAAAATATAAAAAGAATCAATGACAGAACAGAAAAAAACATATAATATAGTAATTATGCACTTGATATGTTAGAAGGTGGAGAAATAAAGGTGAAGGACAATATAAAGGCAGCAATTACCTCATATTAAATAATAAGGCATTAAGAACCATTGCTTAAAATTGATGAAACAGTGCTTAACTAAAAAAATAACATTTTTGTCTTTCATACAAATAGAAAATTGGAACACAATCATAGTCAATGAGTATATGAACCATTAGAAAACAAAAAGAAAGATGTTGGGATCAAACCCCAGACCTTGTTAAACACAGACAATAATGGCAAGCTATACCCACAGTCTTCAGTAGATTTTATGAAAGCAACAGACATAATTCGCCTAAAAATGAATGGCAATGAATCTGTCTGCTTTTAAACACAGACATGAAAATAATAAAATTATTATTATTACTTTAGGTACACGCCACAGCGTGTGGAATCAGATCCATCACAATTCCAAAAAACATTATTACAACTGATTAGTTTTGAAATGAAACAGTTGAACATGGTGGCATACACCTGTAATGTCAGCACATAGGAGGCTGACCAGAATTTTGAGTTCAAGTTCAGCCCAGGCTATAAAGTGAAACATTACTCCCATAAAAAAGATGAGAGTAAATATACTACTTGAACATCTTGAAAGGCTTCATAATATAGAAATATATGCTTTTCTTTATCCTAAGATTAGTAGGAGCTATAGACAATCAAAGAAAAGGAGACCTCAAGCAAGTAAATGAAATAATAAACTGCTATGATGAATAAAAACAAATTTATTTGATCATATGTAATAAATGATATATAGTTTAGATAAATAATTTTTACTTATTTCATGAAAGCAACAAGGAAAATTCTTGGAACAAAGAAAATGTTCTCGAAGTATATCATCCTATAAAACTCTAGATGAGGCCAATGTTTACGAAAGACCATTCAGGTTAATGATATGATAAATGAAATTCATTTTATTTACTTATTTTCAATGAGTGAGATATTTTTATGAAGGCCAGAGATGATGATATATTTCCTCAAAGATGCTAAGGAATAAAGAAGTGAACTCATTCAGTTGACATTATTAAGTTTTTAAGCGGATAAGGATATAGTTCAGTGGCAGGATCTCCAACACTGAGAAAAAAAACAAGAAATCTGAGACTTGGAGTAGGAAAGAGCTTGGTAGTAGTAGAATGTTATTATACTATTACTAATACTACTATTAGAAGGCAGGAGGCACAGTATTTAGTCCCCTAGATAATGAAGAGGAAGGGGGGGTTTAATAGTCTAAAAAAGTACTGAGACTCCAAAGAATGAATACGTTCAGGGTATGAAAATAACAGATTCAGTCAATATAAGCAGTGTAACTTTGGGTCGCGCAGCTCTAAAGTATAGGCAATAAGAAAGCTAACAGTAAGTAAAATAGAGGGTGAGTTTAGAAACTTATAGGATGTTGACAAAATTAAAATACAAATATAGTCCTGAATAATGACTCAAAGGATGAATGAACTAGAAAAATTAAAGAATACTTCAGAGTGAAAAACATGACAGAAGCAGGAGACAGTAGGAAATAAAAAAGGCAAATACAAATAAAATGCACAATACTATCAAGAGACCAAGCCCCTGTATAGTTGTAACAGAAAATGTAAGAGCTGATAAGATGAACAGCAAAAAACAGCAGAAGGCACTTGAGAAATATTACTGGAAGGTGATGAAACTATGAAGAAATCTCTTCAACAACAAATTTCAACCAGAGTAAAGATGGCCAGGGTCATGCTGGAAATGAACTGAATTTGGTACAAGAGTGGATCCAGGAGAAGAGCAAATCAAGAATACCACCAAGGTTATTAATTCAGGAACATCCTTAACATGTAATGATAACCTTTCTTTGATAATAATGAGTTTGGTGGCAAAGGAAGTGATGTTTGGGGATAGAGGGAGACAAGGTAGGAGCTATGAATACAAACAGAGATATTGACACATATTAGGATATAAAAGCCCCAAATTTAAGACTATGAGATGGAAATAAAATTTGTGCACTTCCAATGAATGACTAGTGAACAAACTCAAATTGCTCTAAAAAGGAACAGCATCTCAACAAATAGTCAAAGCTCAAAACTGAGATGTGGTTACTCTTTAAATGTATTCCTAACCTGTACCCTCAAGGTGATCCATCAGACTAGATGACTTATAGTCTAAACGTTTCAATAGAATTTTTATTTATGGATGAAGAATGACCCATAGAAAGGCAGATTTTAAAAATGAGAATTTTAAAACAAGAGCAGAGCTATCAGCGTCTAAACACTTAAGGGGGACAAAAAAACCAAAGGAAAGAACAGAGAGAGGAATGAAATCAGGCAAGGAGAATAACATAGTTTACTAACCAAAAACGTACCGTTTTCAACTAAAGATTATGTAGGTAAAATAAAGAGAAGAAGAAAATGTGAGCCACATTTGGGAGAAAGCAGTCAATAAAACTCTCTGTGAGAGCCCAGGTGATTACGAGTTAGCAAAGGCTTTTAAGTAGATCCTAAGAATAAATTATGTTGTTTTTAAATAATGAAATCAGCAAAGTCTCTCAATAAATAGAATCTACAGAAAACTATTAAGATAGAAATCATTTATCTAATTAACAAGTATAATTTCAGTTCACCAGCCCTGAACACAAAAAAATGCAAAACTGAAATAAAACCCTGAACTAAAGGGTTCAACAGATATAAGATGGTTAAACTGGAGAACACATAAAAATAAAAGTTAATAAAAAAAACTTGACCAAAAGATGTGTCAATAAAAATGTTTTGAGTGTTTAAAAATAGAAATAAAAGGTACTAAGGAAAACAAGATCCTCCTAGAAATGTGTGGCAAATAAAAATGTCAATATGTGTAATGGGGTTACTATGGGGCCAAGAAAGGACAAAAGTAATATTTTATTATTACTATAGATGTCTCAGTGGGGGTTTACTATGTCAAGTGTGAAGACTGAAGTCCAGAGCCCTAGTGCCCACTATATAAAGGTATCCCACCTATAATTCCAAAACTAATAAAACAGGGACAGGGATCCCTGGAGCAAACTAGCCAGCTAGGCTAGCAGAAACAGTGGTTCAACTAAGAGACTAAGTCCTAATGAATGAAGTGTAGATCAATCAGGGGAACCCCCCACTGTCAGCCTTGAACTTCCACACACATACTCACACTCATGCAAGTGTATACACATATGCTTCCATATATGTTCCCACATAAACACACACTACACAGAAACATACACACAGAGAGAGGGGTGTTTTAAGAAATAATGGGCTAGCTAAGCATGGTGAAATGGACACCTGTAATTCCGGCATTTGGAAGATAGAGCTAGCATGAGGAGTTCAGATCTTCCCCAGCTACATATTGAGTTTAAGGGTCAGCCTGGGTACATGGATCTTCTCTCAATAAACAAAACAAGCTAGAGGGAAACTCAGCATCTAGGAACACCAGCTGCTCTTCCAGAGGACCCAACTTATGTTCCCAGAATCCATACTAGTTGATTCACAACCACCTGCAACTCTAACTGATGTCCTCTTATGGATTCTGAAAAGCACCCAAAACTTTAACCCCAACACCAGATCTCTGTGAATTTGAGGCCTGCTAGGGCTACACAGTGTTACTCTGCCTCACCCCCACCCCATGAAATAAGGAACAAAAAGTCCTCAAATTTTAAGACAAACATTAACCTCTGAATCCAGAGTTCAAATAGCGGTACACAGAACAAACACAAACAGAACCAAATCTAGACAAATCAGAGTCAAATGTCTGTGAGTAAAAGACAAAATTGTTAAAGCACCAAATATGGGGAAAAAATAATAGCTAAGTAATCAGAAACAATAGGGGGCAAAAACAAACAACAAGAATAGTGTAATAACATATCTAAATGCAAAGAAAGGCCAAAGAATACATGCATTTAAAAAACTGTCAAGCATAAATTCACAAACACTGTTAACAGTTTGTTTATTCTCCCTCTGGTATCATATTCCTCTAACTTCAGATAATATCAAAATTCTTTCATCTTTACCCAATCTGAAATAATAAAAACAAAAGGAAACAACAAAAAAAAACAAAAAAACCCTTTTAAGTTGGAGCATCTAATTTTGATTTACACTTACATGAATTTTGTATTGATTTAAATTATTTTTATTATAATTTGCTTGCTTATTCAATAGGAGTATCAGTATATCAATACAGTATTTTTGCTGACTCTTTTGGGAGTATGCATTATATATGTTATACACATGCAGGTCAGAGGATAACCTTATGTGTTGTTACTCCGGTGACAATAATTTTGGATTTGAGATGATCTCTTGTGCATTGGGATTGATTACAAATACATGTAACCATGTTTGACTTTTTCCCTTTTTCCAAATGTGGGTTATAGAGATCAAACTCAAGTCCTCATGCTTGCACGGCAGACACTATAACAACAGTTCCACAACTGGAATATTATCTGATTAACGATCCCATGATTTCAAGGAAACAAGGCACAATGGTTTTCTTAGATATTTGCCCATTTTCTATCTAGTCATCGCCCAAATAGTACTTTAATTACTATTATATAAAACAGATATGAAAATAAGGTCAGAGGAAGGAGTTCCCCAACTCTGATCCTGAATTTCCGATACACATACGGTTTCAGTGTGTACATGTTGAAAGATAATGCTTACAACTTGTTAAGTGATAAAATAATGAACAACTTGTTAAGTCTAACTGACAATGACATTAATGGACTTGAATTGATTTCTTTAATTAAAAAGATGGTCTAATACATAAGGTGACTAGAATATCTAGATATCTAGTTCAGTATGAAATCTACTGGGCGATAACTGACAGCTCATCTCCCTGAACTACCAAAATTCCCCCACCTTTCACTCATAACTAACTGCAATCTTACGTCTACTGTCAGGCTAGTAAAGTTGTTTTGTAGTAAGGAAACCTAATGATCTGTTTTCACCACTGTTATTCTTGTTTATAATTCTGGAAAAGTAACATCACCAGTGACCCCTTGATAACATTCTCTACTCCTTTGGTTTCTCTATTTTTCATTCAAAGCATCATTTAAGTCTAAGGGTCTAACTACATCAAACTTATGTGCTCTCTTTTCAAACTGGAGACTGCATTCTACTATGTAGCATAAACTGGCCTCAGCCTCTTGAGTGTACCATGCATGACTACTACTCTTCTTTCAACTAAAAGTTTAAGCCTCTACGACTTCAGTCTTTTTCTTTTTTTCATCCTACACTTCCTCCAGGAGCGATGGTTTCCTCTCGTTACTTTAACTGTTATTTACCTATTTAATGGATTCCAAACCTTAAAAGTTCCTGACTAACACATCAAACGGAAAATCCATACAAGTTTTCATGTCACACAATTCGCTTTGTTTCTAAATTGTCTTTCCCACTGAAATATTGACTCCTAAATCTTTAACCTACAGTGTAATCTTGTGAACAAACCTCATTACCCATTATTTCCTCATTCTAAAGCATTCTCCACTATATCAAAGTTGCATTTCTAAAACACACATCATATTACTGCAGTCTTGACTAGAATCTGTGACAAAAACCCATGATGAACCGAACTCTTTCCACCCACATCACTAATTAAACCCTCCCCCTTTGATCTAGCCACTGCAAAATGCCTAAGAGAAAAGCTCATCAATATTTAAAACGTGACATTTTTTATTTAATCAATATTGCCCAGCATTTTTACTCCTTTTATTTCTAGTCTTAAGGGATAATGTTTCCTTCTAATACTGCCTTACATATGCAATGTACTTAAACTTTTATGTGACACTTATTATTGTGAACGTTTTGGGAAATGGCATTGTAGGTGTGATAACAAGGAAGTACCCAGTAATTTCTGGAATGAATGAAAAGATACAGTGCACTGGATGGCAGGATGACACTAACACACTGAAGAATACAATGAATAAGGATGCCCTAGAAGGCAGAATGGGAGCAGGTGGTGGTGGTAGCACACACCTTTAATCCCAGCACTCATGAGACAGGAGGGTGGATCTGAGTTCAAGAACAGCCTGATCTACACAGAGAAACCTTGTCTCGAAAAATAATGATGGTGGAGGAAGAGGAGGAGAAAGCAGCAGCACGCTGGGATGCGCGTTACATGCACACATATAAAATAAAAATTTTCCTTTAAGTGGAATAGGTGAGCTTAAAAAGTTGTGCTGGTTGGGTTAATTTAGCATTAATAAGTTAAAATTACTCATTAAAACACACTGCTGTCGTTTTATTTTATTACTTTTTAATCACAGATAAATTTTATGTATAAGGAATTTCTTAAAACTAATTATACAAATTGTTTATGGATCATTTAAGACCTCCATCTGCTTGGCACCCTGGAATGATAACTTGAGGGCACAAGGACCGTGGCTCAGGAACTAAGCAGCTTAGTTCTAGAAATTCACTAGCTTCTTTTTCCAAATTTCTGTTTTCCATTCAAACAGAATATCTGTACAAGAGAACAATTAGTTTACAGCTTCCAGCTGCAGTGCCTTTGAAATTAGAAGCAGTATTTTAGCTGACACCACTCTATCCCCAGGCAGTGCACTGAGTGGCTAATAAAGAATGTTCTGGCACAGCCTTCTGTTTCTTTAAGGCAGTCCTCTGTGGGGTTTAAGTGTTGGAGATCCTCAAAGGCTGCCAGACTCAGCTGCATCATAAGCTGAGTGTGGCAGTTTGAATGTAACTGGCCCCCAATAAGCTCTATTAGGAGGTGTGTTCAAGTAGGGATAGCCTTGCTGGAGGAAGTATGTCAGTGTGTGGGTGGGCTTAGAGGTCTCTTTTGCTCAAGCTTCCCTCGGTAAGACTCTCAGTTGACTTCCTGTTGCCTACAAGATGTAGAAATCTCAGTTACAGCTAGCTACAGCACCATGTCTGCCTGCTCTCTGCCATGTCCCACCATGTCCCACTAAACCTCAGAACTGTAAAAACAAGCCACCCCAACTAAATGTTTCCTTTATAAGAGTTGCTGTGGTCACAGTGTGGCTTCACAGCCATAGAAACCCTGACTAGACAACGAGTTTCTTTTTTGTGAAAACTCTTTCTTTGTCAGATATTATATAACTGCAAGGAGTCTTATCTGTTAATGACCCTCTCTTTTTAATTCAAACACACATATTTTCATAATGAGTCACATTCCTTTTTATTATTTTCCATTTTTGTTTTGTTTTTGGTAGGTACTGGAAATCAAAGCCCAGAGCTCATATAGGCTGGGCAACTCACTGAGCAGCACTCCCAGCCTTCAGCTCGCTTCCTGATTCTGTCTTAGCCTCTTTCCCAGAGGACATCAATTAACACATTCATTATCCCATCATATAATTTTAAAACTTACCTAAATTTAGCAACCACATAATTCCAAATTTATCGTTAAGAGTGACTCTTAAGCACATTGCCAGTATCTTTTTGTATTACAAAGGAATATGTGTGGAACATAAAGCCTCTTCAGAATTTAAATAACTTTCTTGAAGGTACTCAATCAAAGGTAATTGGCTTAACCAATAAAACAAAACATGCAGACCCTAAATAAATACTTACATAACTGTGTTGTCATCCACTAAGATATCACAACCATGAGCAGGACATGAAATAGTCTGGAAAAGATCAAAATTTAAACTTTCCTCATTGAACAATATTTATAGGACGTTTACCATTGCCAGGCAGCTTGCTAGGTTCTGATAATACTTTCCAGTTTGCAGGATCTCAATCCTTTCCCTTTGTATTACAGGAAAGACATTTTTGAATGTAACTATCCTTGTAAGCAATTGTTTGTTTTTTCTTCANAAAAAAAAAAAAAACCCAAAAAAGTTACAAGCAAAATATAAAGTTCTCTATCAGGGAGAACCTGACAGAGATAGAGATTATCAAGACTGATAAATGCTAGAACCACATTATCTAGATTAGACTGTTAAATGGAAAGTCTTTTTTTTTCTTAAGCCTATTTTAATCTAGAAAAATGTTTAATCCCCAAATTTTTACCTGGCTATAGTTATCCAACGACCTAAACAAGTAAATTTTATAAGTGAAAATCAAATTACCTGTCCCATGCCTTCCTCCATTATTTTGGTAGTTAAATATTCACTCCAGCACTGCATACAAAACTTATGTCCACATTCAAGGCCAGTAAAATACTGTAACAAAAACAAAACATGATCTTTAACAAAAACTTCATTAAAAGAAAGTTAAACTACATAGTGTCTCAGAGCTTTATTATCTCACAATTCTCATAGTAGTTAAAATGTCCATTTCACAAAAACCAAACAGCTCCTAAAATTTAACTTCTATATGATAAAATCTAGACATGTGAATACTTTGAACAGTCTACCTGATTAATAGGAAATACATGTCACTGATACAAATTTTACAAAGGTAGACATTTTTGAATTAAATATATGAATATATGATAAGCATATCATTAAGCACAAGAGATGTTCAATTTCATGAGCAACTATGGAGATTAAATCAAACCGCAATGAGACACTATGTCACATTCACTACAGGAGCTGTAACTAAAGAGAGATATTAATAATACACTGTTTCGTAAGAATGTGAAAGGACACCACAACTCTGGAAAACAACTAAGCAACAATTACTTCAAAATATTAATGCAGCTGTTATAACTTCTCTCCTGGTTACTTTTCTAGTGTAGTGACAAGGCAACATATAAAAGAATGTTTAATTTGGGGCTCCAAGTCTACAGTCCATGACCAACATGGCAGAAAGCACGGCAGCAGGCAGGCGTGTATCTGATCCACAAACACAAAACAGAAGACAGCTGAGTGGAAATGGCATAGGTTTTCTGAAACCCCAAAGCCAACCCAAGTGACACACTTCTGACAATGCCAAACCTCCTAATCCTTCACAAACAGCCACCAACTAGGGGTCAAACATTCAGATATATGAATCTATGGTGCCCACTGTCTTCTAAAACATACTGTATGATCCAGTCAGTATATTCTGAGAAATTAAAACACACATCCTTATAAAAATTTATGCACAGTATTTACATTAGCACCATGCATAATAGCCAAAATACAGAAACTCAAGTATTCATCAACAGATGAGGAACAGCTATATAAAGGCATATTTAGTCACAAAAAGGAATAGAGTTCTGATAGATACTATAACATGAATGAACCTAGAAAACATGCTAAATGAAAATAGCCAATGACAAAAGGACTCATACAGTTTCTATTTCAAGGTACAGGACAATAAATCCTTAGAAAATGTTTGCCATGGGCTGGAGAGATGGCTCAGAGGTTAAGAGCACTGACTGTTCTTCCAGAGGTCCTGAGTTCAATTCCCAGCAACTACATGGTGGCTCACAGCCATCTGTAATGAGACCTGGTGCCCTCTTCTGGCCTGCAAGCATACAGACAGAACACTGTATGCATAATAGAAAAAAAATGTTTGCCATGGGCTTTATATCTGTGGTGAAAGGAGGGATAACTATTAAAAAATAGAGGTTTTTATAAGTTGAATGGGAATTATAATAATACTTAAAATTTAAAAATTATGAAGGTCATACAAGAATAAAAATATAGCAAAATCTACATTAAATGTTGTGCAAGGATAGTTACAAAAGCACTAGCTCTAAAATGGTATTTTAAAATGTTTTTTAGGGATGTTTCTGTTTTCTTCTCCTTTCATTTCCCACCTTTCTTTTTGGTTTTCCAAAACAGGGTTTCTCTATGTAGCTGTCCTGGAACTCAGTATGTAGACCAGGCTGAGCTTGAATTCAGATCTGCCTGCCTTCCAAGTGCTGGCATGCACAGCTTTAAATGTTTTGCAAATACACACAGGACTTCATGGAATTACAAAGAATGTAAAAATTAAATTCTGTAGTAAACTGAGAAATTTATTATGAAGCAGGTATAGTAGCATATGTCTATAATCTAGAACTTAGTGGTAAAGACAGGAGGATCAAGAGTTCAGTACCAGCTGAACATGGTGGTGCCTTTAATCTCAGGGAAGCAGATGCAAGTGGATCTCTGAATTTGAAGCCAGTCTGGTCTACAGAGCAAGTTCAGCTAGGTATACACTGAAAAACCTTGTCTCAAAAAAAAAAGAGCATTGACTTTATGGAATATAACCCAGTGCTCAAACACTTGCCTACAAGTCTGAGACCCTAGAATTATTTCCCACAGCTATAAAATAAACAAGTAATTAAGATAATAGTAAGCCCATATGTACATGCCTACAGTTCCAGCAAAATGAGGCTCAGAGCAAGAGAAAGGAAGAGATTTGGACAGTACAAGTCACAAAGAACAAAGAAAAACTAATAATAGATTTTGTTCTAACTTAGAGGTGATGGCTAAACAAAGTATAGTGTATTTTAAGACTCAAAACTCAAACAAAAGGTTAACTTGTTTAGATTTCAGAACATTTTACAGGGCTGATATGGTTCAGTGGCAGTTTTTGTCTAATTTTTCTGATGTCCTAGGTTAGATTCTCTACCACTGCCAAATAAATACATAAAACATCAACACAAAAAAGCAAGTTTACAATATTTATGACTAAAATAAATTTAATTAATACAGTTCATAAGCTTTTTAAACAACACATTTAAAAACACATTGTAAAAACTGTCAAAGAAGTTTAAAAATATTCTATTTTAAAAATAAAATCAGTGTCACCTGCATAAACCAATTTTAGCTAGAATGGTCACACCACTTTTACAATTCCTTTAGTTGTGGTATAAAGGAGTCCACAAGTTTTTCTTAGGGACCACCATTCACCATTTTTGCCTTTTTCGGGTGCACGGCACTAGCATGCTGGTACCTATCTTCTCGAAATAATAAACGCTCTTGCTGATTGCAAAAAATAAATAAATAAAATCAATTACCTCATTTTCCACATTAAGCTGGTAAAGCTGTGTTAACGTGGATGTGAGAATTTTTAAGCAATGCGATGAGCAGGTATGAGTACAAGCGGCATGTGCCCGTCCTTTCAGTTGTTTGGGGGCTGAGACAAACAAGACGACGGAGTTACTCCACCAGGTGCCTGCACTTAGCAGCAGTGGAGTGGCACCTGTGAGCAGTCACTGAGCAGCACCATGAAATAGAATCACTTTTAAAAAGACAACAAATTCTTTTGAGTGAGTGATTATGTGGAAAAATTAATCCCCTTGTTTATGCCCCATTCCATTTCCTTTATCAGAAATGGCTGTTGTTTTCATTTCTGAAGTGTACTTGCAGAGACATTCTAACATACACATACAGTATAATGCTTTCCTTGGTACTTCGTTACTTTTGTTGTTTGGGTTTTTAATTTCTGCTGGGGCTCCATAACTGTACAAACATTTACCCATTCCCTGTTCTTTACATAGTTCTATTAGTTTTAATTATGTGTATATGTGAGGGGATGGAGGGAATGTGTAGGTGGCAAAGGGGAGCTTGAGTTACAGCTAGCCAATGTAGGTGCTGGGAACTGAAGTTCAGTCCTCTGCAAGAGGAAGAAGTGTTCTGGTCCCATGGTTTACCTCCTTTTAAAGCACAACTTCATTAACAGTTCATTCACTATTAATGGACACAAAAGATTTTTCCTACCACTCTGTCACACTGACTATAATACACTTTGTAACCATGTGACTTCTTAAGAGGAATACATAGATGACAGGTGTACAAGTACAATTTAACATTTATTATTAGGTACTTTAGTAGTATAAAGTTTCTCATACACATGTCAGAGCTTTCACCAATCTAACATAAAAAACAAAGTAAATGATTTGGTCTTTAAAATATATTTTTGCACATTCTTTGAGGTTTTTGTTTTTTGAGGCATAGGTTCTCTGTGTATCCCTGGCTGTCCTTAAATCAGATATCCACTTGCCTCTGCCTCCCAGAGTCCTGGGATTAAAGGTATCCCTCACCACACCTGACTGTTCTTTGAGAATTATTTACAAAGTAAACTTTTTAAAATCATATTTACCTTCATTCCTCCCCTAACTCCTCCCAGATCCACAACTCCTCCAAATAATTTTAATTTAATTTTTAAAAATAAAGAGTGAAGTTTGTTTCAACTTTGCAAGTGTGTGTGTGTGTGTGTGTGTGTGTGTGTGTGTGTGTGTGTGTGT
>LOJH01000120.1:57523-72639 GCA_001685095.1 Ellobius talpinus | reverse complement strand
TGGCCTTGAACTCACAGAGATCCGCCTGTCTCTGCCTCCCGAGTGCTGGGATTAGACCACCCAGCTAACATATGTGTTTTTATTTCATAATTTATAAATACATAAATAAGTATATTTTAAAGTCCAGTTAACCTTACATTGAGCTAATAAGAAAGTTTGTAAGATAGGAAGGAAAATTCAATACTTTAGATACGGAATTTGTTTCTAGGGGGACTAATTTGTATCGTACAGCCAAGGAACAGTGCTTTAAGAATGTGAGAATATACATTTTAGGGTTACTCTAACCCCAGCACAGGAAAATTACCATAGCAAAACTTGCAATGTTTTTGTCTAAACTAGAGAAGATAAATTAAGAAACATGTTGGAAAATTGATTAATAGCTTTTCAATAGCCTTAGCTTTTTTCAAATGATAAGACTTTATAGATGATTGTTATTGATTTAAAAAAAGCTAAGTAATTAACTGGAAACTGGAACATATACATGACACAGTTGATGCATTGATCATTTGATCTCTCCGTTTGCCATATTTAAGTGTGAAGGCCATTAGTGATTTTTTATACATAAAATTAATATATTCTTTATCGTGGCAGAATAGTATTTAAAGGTCATCATAAGCCTGCAGGAGATAATCACAGCATGGAAGGGATTCTCAGAATGTTCCTTGCAAATTGCCCCCTGTTCAGAATCCTGAAAAAAGTACTCTGTGTGAACTTCCAAAATTGCATTTTTTTTTCTTCTTAAGAAAAAAGGACAGGAAAAAAAATAAATGTTCCCTGCCAAATGACAACTGTTCATATTTACCCATCCCGTGTTTCTTCAGTGTTGCTTGGTGGTCATAGTCACTGCTTCTGCCCATGGTAGTTTCCTTAGCCTTGACTTTCAAATCTTCTGGCTACAAACTATGTAGTGGATCCTGCTCCTGTCCAGACCCCTTCAGTGTAAAGTTCGTTTCTGGGTTTCTAATTCATCCACCATGCAGATGAGTACATAGGATGTATCTCGACCACAGTGTTAATGGCTTTTCCACAAGTGGGGTCTGGCTTGAATGTGGAGCGTTGAGATATTTTTGGCTCTCCAGTTTCACTATCATTTTGTCTGTGCCATCAGCCTACCCTGCCTCATCTTTTTCTTTTTTTCAATTGCTTCTCCTCATATTTATCTTACGTTCCTCACATCGTTAGTGCTCTCCCAGGTCTTCCCCTCTCTCTAATAGTGGATTAATATGACACTCACCTCCCCTTGGGATCTGAGCATTAACAATTCACCTTTTATCAGAGAAGCAAATCCCTTTCCTTTTCACGGAGGGCCTGATTATTTAATATTCAGGCTATTTTTTTAATAATATGTGATTCTCTTGCACTCTAAACAAAGTGAATAGCATCCATTTAATTGCTCTGTCTGTTGACTAGGCATCCAAGTTCTTAAACCCCTTTCTTCCATCCAGAGAGAGAGAGACCATGAAATAGGAGGGAGTCGCAAGGCTGAGATGCCCCTTTTAAAATCCCAGTGTGATACTTAGTCTTTCAAATGAGGCAGGCAGCATTATTTTGTTGGCAAAAATACCTCCATTGAGGCTAGGTATTTTTAGATTGCGTACCTGTGTATTTTTTATCTAATAAAAAAATAATCTGAACTAGACATTTAGTAGAGGAAGAGGGATTAGGGGTTGTCTGAAAAGCCTCTTACTTGGCTAAGAGGATGGCTAGTATTTTTGCAGATTTCATTATACAATCAGTCTGGAGGAGGAACCGTGTCTTCTGGTAGAAAACGAGGTCTGTAGACGCCCCCAGTGAACTGTGACTTAAAGTCCCCCTGTAGCTAAGCCCTTTGCATGTTTCTGGGGAGCGCATAGGTTTTTTTAGGCAATGTCCAATCGTCCTCTTTCTGAGCGTACTAGTTTCATGCTATTGATGATGGGCATTTCCGAAAGGAAATCCATTGATGTTTCCACCACGTACGTAAGGGAGGCGTCCTTAGATGCTGTTTGTCGCTAGGTGTGGACATATAATCTCAATTGCAGAG
Source organism: Ellobius talpinus (assembly GCA_001685095.1). Classification (NCBI taxonomy): domain Eukaryota; kingdom Metazoa; phylum Chordata; class Mammalia; order Rodentia; family Cricetidae; genus Ellobius; species Ellobius talpinus. The sequence continues at coordinate 70,616 of LOJH01000120.1, read as the reverse complement.
TAATTATTTCATAAAATGTGCCAGGGACTTGGCATATGCCTATTAAGGAAAAAATAAAATCTTTTCTGTTTACCACATTTTGACATGGTTTTGCTAATAGATAGATATGTCAGAAAAAAAATCTTCTGTTTACCACATATTAACATGGTTTTGCTAATATACATATATATGTAATATATATATTGATCTGAGATATATATATATCTGTATATATATATATATATATATATCTCCAGTAATTATTTAGGGATTTTTCTTTTTTACATACACAAAGAGTGAGGGAGAGATTGGGGGAAGGAGTGAACTACAAAATGTTTTAACAGCTTTCCTGGGGAAAGGCTAATGTCTGTGGTAAATGAGAACTTTTTTTGTCCTCCTTTGTTCTTTTCACATAGTCTTTGTTCATTTTTAACCATACTTTTAGAATCCTATGCATCATGTCTTTTAATGTATATCTACCCTTCTCTTTCTATCGAGTAGTAAAGATTTATTGTTATTTTCCTCTGTGCGATTTCTGGTTACTATTATTTGGTACATATTAACAACAAAGAGATGGACCCGGGAAATCTAAGTGTATTTAACCCAGTGAAGGGATAGCCTCATAAAATTACGAGGCTCAGCCGTAGTAGAGTAAATGCGTAAGTGCTTGGAATAAGGGCTGCTAGGCCTGGGATGGTGTAAAGAGAGGCCACTGCCAAGAGCTGTTTATGAGGAGCTTAATTTTTTCACTCTGATAATTCTTGACCAATAATTACCAGCCTCTAATTATCTATTTTAGTTAGAAAGAAATTTCGTTCACTATGGAGGTTGGCATTGCAGCGAGCACATAAATCCCTAAAGGGATGAATGTGTTCCAAACAGCTACGAACAACTGTCTCATGAAACACAGTGAGCAAATTGTGAGTGGCTGGTGATGGGCAACTGGCAGCATGTCACCGTGAAGGGCCAGTCAGCTCAACAAAGAAATGACCAAAGGGGAGGTGGGCCATTATCCTTGGAATGCATTGCTGTAGTTGTGAACTTTGGAGAGAAGTAGTCAGGACACAGTTGTGGCCATGTCCAGGCCTCCCTTTCAGAGTTTGTGGATAGACTAGGAAAGGAGTAGGCACAGATCATTTACCTATGAATTACTTTGAAAGATCTACTTAGAAATAGATTTTCTTTTGTTTCATTTATACTTTCACATTGATATAAGATTGTATTGTAATAATTACATGTAAGGAGTCATAATACCCATTTTGTGAAACAAATTGAAAAAATTCAGATATAGTAGTGAGTATCCTTGGCAAGTCAAGGGTGGTGCTAGCTAGCATTTTAGGAAAGAAAATATATTTACATCTTAGAAAAGCTACTGTGGAATTTGGCATCATAAATAATAGCTAGTCTGAAAAGAGCAATTCAAAGATATTGACTTTTTATCCAGGTCTCTAATAGTGTCTTATGGATAAGTATTTTTAAAATTGCGAACAGACTCAACACTGTGCTATGTATTCAGGAATATATGTGCCCCATATGGCATGGAGCATGCGCTGTGCATGTAGGAATGTATGTGCCCTCTACGGCATGGAGCATGTTCTGTGCATGCAGGAATATATGTGCCCCATACAGCATGGAGCATGTGTTATGCATGCAGGAATATATGTGCCCTATATGTCATGGAGCTTCTGCTGTGTGTCGCTAATGCCACGACAAAAAATGCATAAATCAGTTTGGAGGAATCAGTGGCATTTTAGTCTGGTCTCATAGCAAGTGGCGTTCATATGTCTTGCAATTTTGTTGATGCCCAAGGTGACAAAAGGCATCCCTTCCTTCTCTTTTTGTCACTAGATGGACTGCTTTCCGAGTAATCGTTAACGTCTGGTGTAGTGTTCTGTGCCATCTCTGAAGCATTTCAACTTGAGAGCTCTTGCTTTAAAAGAGACAAAACCTAAAACACAGGGGTCTAGAGTAGCTTTAGATTTTCCTTGGCTTTGAGGGAAATAATTAAATATATCTTGATCTCTTCTAGAAAGTCAAAGAGCTATGCTTTTCTTTAAACTCTCTGCCTGCATTGGCACTTGTAAAACAATAAATAAAAAGGAATTTGTTGTAATGTCTATAGGTATTAATATATGTGGAATATAAATGTGTTTCTGTCTGTGTGCACACACATGTGCACATGAGCACACATACACATATGCGAGGGAGAGACCACCCATACTGTTTTCAGGAAAATCATTGGTATTCTCTAGAGCCATGATTTACATTGGCTCTAAAGGAGATTATTGAATTGAAAAAACTTCATTTGGTTACTTAAAAATTCGGAGAACTAAGAAATCAAGCATTTGATGTTGCATATGAGGAAATATTGGCTTCTTTCATCAAGAGCTGGATTAAAAAAGATGAAATCTGGGCAGTTTAATGGCAAGAGAAAGCTACCCTCATGTGGGCAATGCTGGCTTATTTGAAAAGCCCATAAAGGGTTTCTGCATGGGCCATACAAAAGGGGTACTTTCTCTTTAATAGCCATCTGTACAGGAGAGATGAGGAGTGGGCCAGGTCATCTCTCCTCAGCTGTCAGGATATTAACGTAGGTAATGGAGCAAGCTCAGCGTTCTGCTGGGTGTTGTTTTTCATAGATGTTCATCGATTTACACAGATAATTCTATTTATTTCTTAGAGTTGGTCCAAGTGAGCTAGGCAGAATAACAAACACCAAGGCATTTCAGATGACTTTATCTTTGTTTGTAATGTTAACTTTTGTCTAAAAAAAATGGTGTCACACCTACTGTGCAGATGGCTGCATGATCTGTAAACCAGCCAAAACATTTAAACCAATGTGTGATCTGGGGATAGATTAAATAAAGGATAAAATGGAGTGTGGGCCACAAATTCTAATAATCAGATAATTTTAAGTTGTGTGCAATGTTGAGCCATGGCCACAGTGATAGCTGGGAGAGCTTGCCAGTGACAGCAAGGTGCCGTATAGATCTCAGGATGGAGCCCGTGGCCTTGTAGGCCCCAGTTTGAGAACCACACATTTGCTGTACAGCTGGCTGCTCTGTATGGGGACAGCAGATAAAACTTATGTAAAATGAAGTGTTATTGCTTAGTTTGAAATTGTTCAGAGAGGGGATTTGCAGACAGTAAGTGAAAACAGAATTCATGATACCGATGAAGCAGACTGTAAATATGAAGAGGCTTTAATTATCTGCGCAATTTAACAAAAATTCAAGATGTATTCAGAAAGGACATCAACTAGCATAAATACAATATAGCTACACTGTTTTCCAGGAGCGAAGGACTGTGGGAACTCACCGAGCCTTGGCTTTCAACTGTCTTCCTAAAAGCAAGGTCAGTTGAAAAGAAAAGTAGTCTTTGGAATAAGGCAGCGTCTTCCCGAGTGCCCCGAATTCTTTGCAGTCTGAGAGATTCATGGTGACAGACTTTGTGTACGTACGGCTCCTGCTTGGTGCTGTTGAAAGACAAATCATGATGTTTATCCTTATGTGTGTGAGCAGGCTTACAAGACTACGAAACGCCTAAGCAGCTACTGCAGCTTCTGACTTACTAACCCCAAAGAAAGCCTCCCAGACATTCCTTGTGTTAATTTGACGTAGGAAAGAGGGTTTGCCTGAGCCTGAAGACAGACCCACAATTCAGTTTGCTGTCACCTTTTAGGACATGATGCCCTTTACAGGGCCATGGAAGAGCCTAGCTCTCGAGCAGCATGACTGCCAGCCTGGCCTCCTGGGTTCTACAGCGTGTATGGGCAGTGTCACGTGGCTGTGCTTCTGTGTCTCATTTTATCCTTGGCCTTGACTTCCGTAGTCTATGCCACATGAAGTTTGCAGAACATTTCTGAACGGAGGGCACGGAAACTCACCAGTAATAAATAAAAGAGGTCCCTCCACACTGTTGGATTCAAGCACACCCACACAGTGGATCCTACACACATGCATGCTGCATACCGCACAAACGCATCCTGACCTATTTCCACAGGATCCGATCTCACCCAGCCAGAGAAAAGGTCTCTGATGACCCATTTCTATAAGTTGGTTCTTAGTTGCAGGGCTATTAATCGCAGTAAACAAAGGAGGGGAGAGCCAATCTGGAGAGTGGGTGTAGAACTTCAGCTGCTCATATTGTTGCATTTGGAGCGCTGACGGGGTTTCGTAGGTCACCTTTAGAATTATGCCTATGACAGCAGTAGCTACCTGCCAAGATTGCAAGGTATCTCACAGCTCTCAGGATGGCGCCTGTGGCCCGGTAGGCCTCAGTTGGAGGGGTACACATTTGCTGTACAGCTGGCTGCACCGTATGGGGCAGCCGTGTGGGCTGTTCAGGAGCTGGAAAGGAGACAAGCATGAAATTTCTTCTAACCCCAACTCTGTTTTTCTGTACTGTTGGCTGCTTCTCAGATCCTTGACAAAAAAACCAATCAGGCACCCTTTAATCCGCCTGTGATTACCACTGGTATAAAAAGAGAAGCATAATGAGGAAAAATGCCTCGTTTTGTTGCCTTCAAAAGCCAACAAATTGGAGTTAACTTGACAGGAAGTGGCTTAATAATTAGATTATTTATTTATTCCTGACACATATCCCCCTGTTACTGGTCTCAGGAGACCCCGTAGATGCTACGATTTTCAAGCTGCCATTACCTCGCTGTCTTCTGCGAACAAAGAAGCTACTGTCTATCAGTCAATTAAATGCACTCTTTAAGCAGAGGCTGCAAAGTCCTCAATGGAGAGAGCCCAGGGACACTGTGGCTGATGATTCCTTTCTCTGTACTGTACATCACTCTCTCAACTAAGGTCCCCACAGAGAAGGAACAAAGTCATGCATTAAAATAGCACTTGTTGATTTGTTTGCTAATGAAGAGCCATTGGACTGTTTGTGTATTTCTGGGGCAAAATTGTTGATAAAAGGGCCTACTTGCCAGCCTGCCTCAGTTCCTCTGCCCTGAGTGCTTATTTAACAGTTATTAGCATTAAAATCAACAAACAACAGAATTGGGAGAAAATAATCTCTGGTAAGTTTTCTCACTCCTTCCATCCAGTTCAGCCCACAAAGGCGGGAAGCAGGCACGCGCCTCTCTACAGCGGCTCTGCAGCAACACACACACTGTTTCCTCTCAGAGGCAAATGTTCTTTCTCCATGTTTAAGAGCACTACATTTTAAAAATGAAAAGACATTAGAATCTCTAAAGGCAGATAACCTCTTAGGTCTCTTTGCATTTCCTGCGTATTGAAAGGCATTTCTGTAGCTATTTCTCTAACTTGAATGTTCCTAGAAATTTTAGAAGGGAGCTGAAAAGGTCACCAAGGTAGGTCAGAGGCCAGAGCAGAACTGTGTCTGTGCGCCTCTGTCTGTTCTGTCTCGCTCCTCTGTGTCACTTTATTTACGTCAGAGGGGCTCTCCTGTCCACTCTAGACCTGGCCCCAGCACCTTAGCACGCTGCTTCTTTATTCCTGCCCCAGGTTTGTTGTGTGTGGTACCCATCTTTGTACAGCTCTCTGAGCTCCCATCCAGTGCTTTGGTGGTTGGAGCGTACATCTGAGGTTCATCTGGAAAACTGCAGACCTATCTGGGCTGGAAGACTTAAATAATATCATGACAGCCTTCTGATGAAATATTTAGCTTTGGCTCTGCTATTGAAAGAGATATGTACATTTGGAATTTCTGCGGGGCCTCTGGACTTTGGAACATACCCTCTCTTTGTTGCTCCAGACTCTGTAAAGAGCAATCAGGGCTTTTACTACAGTGTTCATGACCCTCTGAGAACAAACTATAATGCGTTAGTTCAAGGCATCACCAGACGGCTGTATTGTATCTCTTCGTTCCACCCTGTTATTCCAGTTCATTTGTTAGAAAAAGCTTAGGTACTCGGAGGTGTTCTATAATAGAAAATGAATTTGAAACCCTTTCATTAATTGGTGATTAATAAGTTTCAGGATTAGTTTAAGCAGGGCTCTACCTCCTGCCCAGTCAAGTATGTTCTGGTTAATATCCAATTATCTGCACCTTCGCCATTATTATGTCTTAATATTTCGGATATGATACCAGAAACTTGAGAGTCATGCTAATGAGAAGCATAGAGCAAGAATTAACCAATGGCATACTCAGTGATCCTTGGTGAAGAGAATCTTCTTCCTTCCCCCTCAATACATCGCTTCAGCATCCTGTGAGCCCTGACTGAGGAGTCAGACCTCTGGCTACAGCAGGCAAGAATTAGAAAATCAGTCATTCTCACTTTTAAACAATACGAATTTGAATTTGCAGTGTGGCTGTTCACCTCAAACCATTGTTTCTCTTCATTTCATGGAGGATAAAATAGGACTTGGTGAACCTATTCATGTTTTCCAAACAGGAAGCGCTGTGCTCTTTCTCCTCCCCCTTTAACCAAGCTGCACGTTGTTATTCCTCCAATGGATGTTTAATTCAGACTAATTTGCTATCCCTGTAATATTTCACTAAGGAAACATGTTTCCCCTGCTAATCTTTTCTTCTGTTTCTCCAAGACCCAGTACTGTGCTATATCCCGGCCACACCTCCATTCAGTGTTTTATTTTGTTTGCCTTTTTTTCAAGTCTACTCACTTTGGAGTGATCTGACTTAGTCCCAAGAGCAGTGGCTGCTGGGGTGGCTTGTGCCTGGTGCTGCTGAGTAGCACCACTGGGGCTCTGTGTGTTACCTCCTTGTATGCTGTATTGTAATGAAGCCACATCACTAAATTGCAGTGAAGGGTGATTGTCACAGAGGGAACCCTACTACACCTTGGGGTCCATTTGTACCAGATTATTCTTTTTATTACATCCCATCTTCTTGACTCCCTCACTGCAGAACTTGCTGTTGGCCACTGATGCACCGTGCAGGGGAGCTTGAAGAACAAGGCAGACATCCCTTTTCTTCTCTGATGATCATACCAATCACCATTCAATTTCAAAGCCAGATAGTCCAGAGTGACTCTGTGTTCTATATGGATAGTGATTGACTCTATTGAGTCCATTTGTATTGTCGTTCCCTTCAGCTTCCTAAGAGAGTGGGTGGTAAGGAAGACAGGGCACAGGTAACCTTCGTATGCAGATGCCATTAATCTCTAGTGAATGGATGGCAGTGACCATCCTGATGTGCCCCTCCCCAAAATCCTTTAATAATTTACAGAAGTCATCTAATGACATAACTGGTTCAAGACCGATATTTCTTGATCAATATTGTTACAATACTTCTCAAAACAAAATATCACCCCAGCCTCCTCGTGGCTGAGCTTTGTGTCTTTGCTTTTCTCTCCTCTCTGTTGTCTTTCTCCTTTCTCTACTACATGATTTTACTTCCATTTCATTAGTGTTCCATGTTGTCCCTAGATAAGACCCCAGCACCGCACATTCCTGATTTATTACTGCCCCAGGTTTGCTTTGTGCCATGCCTATCTTTGGTATATTTCCCCCTTTCTAGTAAATGCTATAAATTGATTTCCCTTATTTTCTGACCCTACCTTTGTTCTACAAACTAATAGCAAACCAACTTGGGTTGAAGTCAGGGATCTTGTGTGCTCCCTGAAGAGCACTGTGAAGGTTTGGACTCTGTATAGTTAGGTAGGAATTTTGGGTCTCTGATAAACCCTTTAGTGTCAGAAACGTGGTGCCTGTGACTGTTTTTCCCAACTCTTCGTGTGGCTGATATATCTTAGTGCAGCTGTTTTTCTTCCTCTGAGTCTGTGCAGCATTAAAGCCAAAAATCGAGACTGAGAACTGACACACCTTCAATTGAACCATCAAGTCTGTTCAAACTGCGTGGCCATGACGCCAGTCCCACGCTATCCGACCATACACACTTCCGACTGTGGGCCTAGGAGCATTGATTTTTAGCTGTCATTTCTAGGGCACATAGCGTAGAATTGAAATTTAAACCTTAATCCACTCAGTAATGCAATTAATTTTTAATGTGCAGTAATACTAATTGAAATGGCTTGAATTTAGTAAGTCACCACAAGCCATTTTCCAAAGCGAGTGTCTCCACTGAGGACTAGAGAACAGAGAGTCATTGTCAGGGTGTTGACTCTGAGTGCTCCTTCGCAGCTCTCTAGGAGAAGGGCTGTTCTTTAAAACACATTATAGCATATGCTTTTTAAGAAGAGAGCTATCTTTTTTGGGGGGACTCCTACTTTTCTAGTCACTATCAAAGAGTAAATGTTAATTTTTCAAGGCATAATTTTAGCTAGAAATATTTGCAAAAATAAGCTTAATTTGTTGAAACAGTCATTCACTGCAAATGAAGTCTCCCTCCAACGATGTCATAGTCAACACTGAGATCTATAGACACTGTGTCTGTTTAATTTCACTGTGTGATGTGTTTTTTTTTACTTGTGAGATCATTTTAATTAAAAGTTTTAATTAAAAATTTCACAGTCAAAATCAACATTCTGGATGGGCAATCTAATTATATGACTTGGATTTCAGATATTATTTCCAGATTTGATGGACATGGTAATTTGTTGTTTTGTTTTGATATGTTTATATTCTGATGAATTAAAGCTATAGCCTACTTCCTTATACTCAAAAACATTAACCCTTACACATTATTTTTAAAGACCTTTTAAATGCCTTGCAGGGTCTTTTTTTCTAGCCACAATAAAGCAAAATTTTCACAGTAAAACTGAATAGGTTTTCAGTTCTTTCTGCACTAAAAAAGATTCTCTAAGCACATTTATCTGCTAGTAAATGAGGACTTTTTAAAATGCATCAATTCTCTTGCAGAGTGTTCAAAACGAGAGCCAGCATCAAGTTCAGAAGGGGAGGGAGGCTCTGTGTACCATGCTTCTGTAGCTCTCACAGCAGAGCATCTAACAAGCCAAGAGCACTGTTAAATAACCTTAGCATCTATTTAAATGAGATTTTAAAGTATTTTTTGCAGCACATAAGTAAAACGATATTCGAGAACTCAAAGCAGTTGTAGCATGGTATATTTTCTAAATAAAGTGTACTCTAACATGATACCGGTGAGTTCAACAGATCTACACCACAAAACATAAATCCGTTCATGGTGCCCGGATTAAGAGTTGAGACTGACTCTTATTTTTGTCATGGTACATCACGAGTGCTGTGGAGATTGACAGTGAGTGTGAAAATGGCGCCATCGCCTATGAAAAGGGAGAGCACTCTCTTCTAATTATTGTAAGCCTCCCAAACATCAGCTGGGCCTCATGGGGAGTGTCTGCGCTTTTTTCTTTTTTCTTTTCTTTTCTTTTTCATTTGATAAGGGGAACAAAAGCAGGAAAAGTGAGAGAAAATCAATTGATAATCCATTCAGTCTGGGTTAGCCAGTCACACTGTGGAGAGTACACAGAACCAGCCTTGCCAGAAACTGTTTTGGGTGTGTTATTACTTGTGTACAAGTACAGTGTGCTGTAGGGCATCTTCAGGTAATATTTGATGGTTGTTACCCAAATATTAATTGCCCTTTTAATTTGGAATGCACATTAGTTTGTAAGAGTTTTCGGTGATGCTGAGGTCACTGCTGCCCTCTTGGCAGCAGTAGCTTAGAATCCGCACAGACCCTTCAGCTCTGTCGCATCGTCGCTTTGAAGGTGGAAAGGTAAAGCAGGGGTTGGCTCCCCTTTGTAAGCTGGGTGGGTTGGGTTCATCTCAGAGCCTGTTTGTTCAGCCCTAGTTTCCCTCCTGTTTTATATGCAGCCAGTGGCCACAGAATTCATTCAGACTGCACAGATACACATATCATCTGTAGGGCATGCCCTTTGATCTCAGTAAGCAGAAACATAAGAATCCTGATGTTGGAGAGGAAATCCGTTTTGTTTTGTGATTATGTATATCACATAGATGCCCAAATGAAGATTTCCATTAGAAATACTGAATAAAGGAGATGACTTTATGTATACAAGAAACAAAAGGGAAAGATGACTAGATGGGCTTCATATATAGGTGTGTTTAATATGCAATGCTTGATGTATGTTGACCTCAGGTTACAAGAGTAGAAAACCCCATTTTCCAGCTTGTTTCAAATGTAGTAAAAATGCTGCTTCAGTTGCTTTATGCTACTCACATTGGGAAAGGTGCTTATATTGTGATAATTATCATCAAGGAATATTAATGTGTTCAGCATTTGTAACCCAAAAACTCATTATAGCTTAAGCTGTGCATCATCTGTGAAGAGAGAACTTTGCCAGAATCCGTTCATCACAGGGGTTGCCTCCTGCTTGCTGTGGAGTGGTCAGAGTACTGCAAGAGGTCACTCGGGCTATTTTTGAAAGCTGAAGTTTTGCAGTTTTTGAATTGCTGCCTTCTGTCTAAAGAGCTCATTGTTTTTGCCTCTGAATGGCCTTCTTAATGAATGCATAGGAGAGTGCAAGAAAGAATAAGGTTCAATCGATGAGCGGTAGCTGTGCCTCCTTATGTCAAACGTAAGAGGGCTGGCATGTGTTTCCATACCAGGATAATTGAAGTGCTTGTGTCTCCTCTCCTGTCACTGAGTGAGGGGGTGCATTTACATTGGCTTCCTCAGTGTGGGTGCCCTTGGGTTTCAGATAGAAACGCCCCACTGGGGCCCCCTTCACAGCCCTCTGGCTGGAAAGTGTGTAAATAAGACTGCGGGTCAACCTTCCTCTTTGAACAGCAGTGTCCTTAATTAGTCTGTGACAGTCTTCCACATGAGCCTGGACTGTCCCCTGGATGGCTTCTCACATATTGAAGACATCTCTGTAGTTTATAGATGTTTTCATGTGTTTGCTTAAAATTATTTGGAAGAGACACAGACTTGAAGGGCAGCAGAATCTCTGGGCATTGCCAGCATACTGGCACCTAATCTGATTAAAAGAGTACCACTAGTGACCAGAGGTTGTTAGCTTCCTCCAAGCCTGCTCTCACCTGTGCTGGACAGCTTGCTGCAAGGGAACTCTGTGCCTGTAATACTTTCACGTGATTAAATCCCATTATTTCCCCTACTGATCCATCGCCTGTCATTTCCCATAAGTCGCATTGCTCCATGCTCCGTGTTATGGTTTGTATAGGCCAGGCAGGGAGCACCAAGGCTCAGCTCTATCAGGCTGTCTGCTGTGTTTCAGAGGTCAAATTGTGAACCTGGCCTTGCTCCTGGGAGGACTAGAAAAATATGTTTCATAACTTCCCATAGACTTAAGTGAAGAGAAAGGAGGAAAGCCATGAAGCCCATAGGCTGCACTGAGATGAGCTGGTGGGTAGAAATTCATCAAGAAGGAGAACTGACTGTTGTTCAGGAGGCTTCCTCACTGTGAAGGGTCACTGCCTCAGGTCCAAAACCAGCCCTTGCTGAGGGCTTTGGGGGCTAGGGTAATCATTCAAATAGCCCAGCAGGCACAAACACACAAGTTGATAATCTCCAGGCAAGGTGCTGAAATGGGAACTTACTTACCTGCTACAATCGCTTACATGAAGGAATGCTGATAGAGCAAGGAGCGGGAATCCAGCACATCCAGCAGCCGTAGGCTGGTTCCCGTGGAAGCAATTTGTTTTGGTGTTGTTGTTGTTTGGTTTGGAAGGCAATGGAACCTTTATTTTTTTCTGCAAAGCGCTAATGCCATATAATAGATGAAGGTCTAGACCGAAACCAGACTCTGGGTAGTTGGGGCTGGAGCTCTGACAGTGTAATGCGGAGATACAGTGGTGGCACCTCTTCTATGAGGATAGAAACTTAATAATCTTTATGAATTTTGAGTAACTCATAACTCCACTTCCTCACCCAAAGATATATTATGAAAAGATTGCTTCTAAATCCTTCAGAAATTCTCTGCACTTATGATTCATGCCATCCTCTTTACCTTGAGGCGTTAGAAATGGATGTGGCTTCATCTCTTCATAAGAGATAAAATGGATACTTTGGAAGGAGCAAATTGCATTTCCCTGTTTAAGTTCACTATTTGCACATGATGTGGAGGGATCCAAATGTGAAGAATTGCTTTTGACATTATTTCTCTGCCTCCGACGTCCCAGGCCATTGCATTACTATGCCGAAATGCCCTGGCACGGCAGAAATGCGAGGTGAGACCTGCAAAGACTGTCACACTGAACCCCAAGTCCAGTTGTTTGCTGTAACCCTCGCGTCTTTAATCATCCGAAAGCTTTGGTTTGACTTCGTGGTGGATTAGTGATTGAATACCAATTGTCTCCCAAGAAAGAAAAACCAAGTGCAGGTTTGTCTGAGGGCAAAAGAGAGTTTTCATTTCTAGAGTAGATGGTGATCCGTTTCGCAGAATCTTTATCTTGACCAAAAATACAATTTTAAGCACATTATCCTTCATTTTAGACATAGTGATGCTATTTCTAATTTAAATTTTTGTTTTTTAAGAAGTACTTGTATCTTTCTCCACATATGTACACACACGTGTGTGTGTGTGTGTGTGTGTGTGTGTGTGTGTGTGTGCGTGCAGTAGCACTCTTTCCCACCACAGACTTGTTGCTGGGTCACTCCCTTGTCTTGTGCTTAACATGTTTCCAGCAGCTCAGAGAGCTGGGACTATCGTGAAATGAAAACACGGAGCTTATATTGCAGTCTGATGTTTGAAGGAGAGATTCTGGGAAAAGATGGTTTTTGGCTTCACTCCCTTTTTAGATGTAATTGCTGCTTCATTAGGACTTGGAAGAGTTTCCTGTGGTTAAATTTAATCAAATGGCTCAGAATAACAAACTTGTACACTCAAAATTCCAGGACAGTTCTGTATATGAAACGTGATTTTGTTAAGTTTCAAGTGTGTTTTCACATGCATCCATGATGCACACATCACATGCATCCATGATACACACATCCATGCACACATCACATGCATCCATGATACACACATCCATGCACACATCACATGCATCCATGATACACACATACATGCACACATCACACCATCACCTCCTCTATCCCAGCAGCAAGGACCACAAGAAGTTTACAGAATGTTCTGAGATCATCAGCTAAATCTCTGTTCCTTCTGCTCAAATGTTGTTCAGTGCTCATGTCTAGATGTCTGAATCATAAAAAAATGCACTTTAAAGGATCTGGGTTCTTTGGTTTTGGCAAGAACCCAAGCTTGAGCACATAGGTGTGAGGATACTAAGGGCGTAGACATGTGCTGGTCACT